>JARGXW010001463.1:0-20207 GCA_029204085.1 Mycena sp. CBHHK59/15 | reverse complement strand
TACTGAAATCATCATTTTTGAAAAAAAATTGATCCGCGCCCTAAGTTCCGCAAATAGCAGTAAGAATGGGGCATTTGGAACAAGATGCCTAGCCTTTTCCAATAACACTTGGAGTTGATTCAAAAGATCTACATTGTAGTGTCCCGTACTTTGTGCCGCTGTGATTCAGAGTGCCAATAAAGACATAGTCTGTAACTCAGGCAGCTGCATGTCTTATGGACACCCCAGATTTTGTCATACAAGCTCTAAGGGAATGATGAACACCTCCTTCAGGATTATTTGTTCCACCGGAGGAAGAAAACCCAATGTGATGACTAATCTACGACATGCGAACCTAATACAGCCAAACTCTCTGATATACTCCCAGACCAACCACAGTGTATCACCGCCTCGTACTTGTGTGTTCACGGCGCCCCTGCCATCTTTGGTGATCGCCAAATCAGTCGTAAAAAAATACCGTGTCCCAGGACCGATGTCTTAAGCACATGTGGATGGCCAGCACGGTCGGCTTCGCGTATTTTGTTATCTCGCACTACTGTACCATTTCATTCAATTCATATGTCACAGGTCACAGGGCCCTTTTTATACGAAAATTTATGGGGTGTCACAGGCATTTTCGAGGAGGTTCGAATCTTCAAAACATGTCACAAAATTGGCGGAAAATGGCCCCAAAAAATCAATTTTTAATCCTACCTACCTACCTACCTACCTACCTACCGTATAGGCGGTGCGTGTGGTGATCAGCACCGCAGCGTTCACACACAATGCCATTTTTGACGTGAGCGGAAGTAAATCAGCATTGACAGCTCCGGATATTCGTAAATTCTCCGGAGAGTGCGTTCAGCATAATGACGAATGGAAGATCCTACTCTGGTTGACGAAGGTTCATTGCGAGCACTATCAAAGGTCGCAGCATCCAATTTGTAGTTGAAACACATGAGGGAGGCAGGGGGCGATGCTGAATCGCGCGCCGAATTTCTGGCAGTTGAAACGACTGTGATGCGGTTCTTCCGACCATTTTTTGGGGCATAATCGAGGTCCTAAATCCGTGTCAAAGTGAGTTGGGTTCAGGCCCGAGACCACTCACATTGTCTGCCTCGCCCCGCTGAATAAAACAAAATTCCGTCAGTTAAGTTTGAATGCTGGCAAAATTGGCCAGGATGTTGAGGACTCCTTCACGGAGGTTCTGCAGCACGATAAGCAAAAAAAAAAATCGTTTCATAATAGGACTCACATGGACTAGCACTCCGGTCCCTTTGCCAGACTCGCGGAGTACTTTAACCTGTACAGTAATCGTCTCGAGCGTGCCTTGGTATGACTTTTCCCCCCACGCCTGACGGTTAGCATGGTATTGGGAATGTGCCGAGGAATATCCATAGCTCGGTGACTGCTGGACTGCAGAGTATGATTGTTGGTTTACTGGCCAGCCAGCAGGTGGCGGTGGATGGCTGAATGCAGGAGAAGTCCATGTGCTCGGGACGGGTATCCGTGGCTGAACATTGAATGGAAGCATAGGAGGTAGCATTACTCCAGCAGGCTGATATGCTTAAGAACAGTCACTTTCCAGCTAAAGGAATTAAAAGGGAAGAACTACTGACGATGAACAGTATTCATAGATGGACCTACATGTTCAGGAACTGCAGTAATACGACGAACGGTTCGACTTGCCCCTGAGAACGGTTCAACCATCAGAGTCAGAGTCAACTTGCGGCCATACCTTTTTGGCGAGCATCGTTCACGCTTCTGCGAACATCTTGTGCCTCGGAAGTAGGGATTCCCGGGTGAAGAGCACGTCCTGATCACAATAAGTTCCTCTGCGAGAAACGGAAAAGGGGAGATCATACTAGACATTGTGGCCGGCTTTGCTTCATAGTGTTCGATGCATTTCTTGCATACAATTATCCCAGTTTGAGAGTTGTAACCAGCAATATAGTGCCGCTCCTCGCTGCGAGCGATGATTGCTTTGCACTTGCCACGACAACAGACAGTGGGTTCAGTGGATACCATGTCCTCAGTGAACATAGTGACCAGTCCGCTGTCCATGGCGAAAAGGGAGGAGATGATATTGCCAGACAATATGGAAAACAGGAGACTTAAATACCCGCGTAAGTCTATCGGGGACAACATAGGATTTGCATGATAATTTGAAGGCTGTGGTTCGCATCACCGAGGCGCGTCAGTTTGAACACAGCCAATACATAAAACACGGTACCTCACAACCCGGATGTCAAGGCGGTGTACGTTTAAACATATGCGGCGCAGCAGAACAATGGTCCCGCAGCCTACCTCTGATATCCGAGGTTTCGTGATAGCTGTGCGTACATCCTGGTGATTCACATGTGTGCGCAATGGGCGAAACCTTGTATTCAAGCAGTGCAAATGACAAAAAGGTGTGTTACACTGCCCGCGTTAAGGCAGACCCTTTCCGCTGGCGAGGCCCGCATCTATTTTCCAATTCCGTGCGCTTTTACGGAGAGGAAACCAGAAACTTCTCCCGGGCCAGACTCATGGGAGAAGTGGCTCGTGAAAGCTTTGTCTGATTTCGCGCTTGCCCTGGTTCTTGACTTGCATAATTATGTGTACAAGTCATCGAGTCTGAACGGCCCCTTCGATGTTCATCTGTGCGCCTCCGTCAACATTATCTTGCTCATGGCAGAATGGAGGAGGATCACGGACAAGGGAAAGAACGTCAGGAACGCCCTTCTTCTTATCGAAACGCTGACGCATTAATCAGAAACTCGATATTATCGCCTCCGCCATCCGAGCACAAAACAAACTGTCCTTGAGTTGGCTGACTGGGTTTCACGATTCGATCAAGAGTTGACTATACACCGTAGGTCTCCCTCGCGTCCCCATGTCTCATCTAATGTTGTACGATATACGCAGCTCTTCCTATCTGTACCTACCGCGGAAACACAACCAAGATGTATCCAATCACCTATCGCATAACTTTGAAATCTCTAATGAATGTTTCTAGGATCACTTCCTCTCTGCGTTTGTGATTCTCGCCGACGGGTTTCAACACGCTGCTAAAAGGGGCCTCTCGTGACTCGGATATCCTCAGGCTGTCCATTGACTCAGCTCGGATGGTTATCCAGATAGCGCTCGAAAAGCTCTATCCTACGGGCAACCTCCGTTTTGCCATGGTACGTTATCCGTTTTGCAAAATGATTGCATGCTTGAACTGTATATTTCCACGATGCCAACTTCCTTGATGTTTCGTTTGCAGCGGCATTCTTGGTCAATGTAAGAATACTAGCTTTGGAATTGACACCCGGTTTACCGTACTCCCCTACAGTTACTTCGCCCGAGATTCCTCCCACTCGTGACGGAGGCGACCCGACGAGACATCGTTCGCCTTGTCGGCAGGCTTATTAATGTTCTTGGTTCCGACAGTGTTGCTCTGGACGGCAGGCACACTCCTGCACTCTACTCTCGATTTTTTTCTTCCTCCTTGCCAAGCATACTGTCTTCCCTATCCGGAATGATCCCCGCCACCGACGACGCAAGTTCTATCCTCAGTTTGGGTCAGACCTCACAACCACCCCTCCACATGTATATTCCACATCGAACTGTGAATGGAGAAAATCTGGCGGTAATCGGTACGAGGACGAGCAACCTGGAATTCCAGACGTGTGGGATCCTGTCTGGAATATCGGGAGAGGTTGCGTGTAATTTCTGTATCCGGACAGCTGTTGTAGACATCGTTTAAATTTCTGGTGACCGCCTATGACTATATACGACCGAGTCGCACGCCCAAAGGCATCGCGCGCACCCTCACCGAGGCAAACTTCTATGGAGAAATCCAATTTGGATCTATTCGAACCCCTGCTACGTCGTTTGACTACTCCCCCCAAAAAAGCGGCGTCTGGCCACCTCTCGGGCCGATGAAAATACGGCACCTTTTGCGTTTACCAGCAGCCCTTGCGCTCCTTTGGACACCCCCGAGCCACCAAATAAACGAGCCAAACCCAACCCACCTCCTTCTAAGACAGATAACGCCTCTGGGAAGCGTAAACCTGCGAGAACAGATGCGCAGAAAATCGAATCAATCCTCGACGCAATTCAAGAGCAGAGATGGTCCCTCGGATGCTTCCTCTACAACATCTTTCGAATCAAGGATGCCAAGGGCAACCCAATACACCGGAGCCCAGCTCACTCCCAGATGGTCTCCATTTTCCTCGCTGGCCGGGGCAAAAAAACAGTTGCCAATATCATTACCGAGTGGATGGCACACGCCGACGGGCGCATTCCTGAAACTTCGCCGAATTGGGACCTGATGTATTCGACCACCATCCCCTACAATGAGATCAGACCCGTCCGTGCCGCTCTCACAGCCTTTTCGACACAGACCATTGGGAAGAAGGTCCGAGATGAAGCGGAGAGTGCGGTGAAACACCGCAGTGGGCTGCACGTCTCCATCGGGTCGATGCATCCGGAGACAAAGCTGTGTCGCGAAGACTTCGCGACGCTACCATCCCTCGGGTCAAGTTGGTCATCGAACGAGAGCAAGCGGTGACTTTGTACCTCTGCAACAATATCGCGATGCGGAAACCCAGAAAGCGGGATGGTGTGATCCTTGAACGAAAAACGCGCCCCGCAGACACCGTATGTTTTGTTCCATACCATCTAGAGCACCGGAACTTAACTTTATATGACCCAGGTCATCATCCATGCCATTGCATCCCTCAATTTCTGTCGTACCGATCAAGCAAATCTCCTGCCGCTTATGCGCGGGATCCTGTATTTCGGCTCCTCTGCTCCTGTGGAGCTCATGAACTGCAACAGTCGTATCGGAAACATGCCCGCACCTACTACAATCCGCCACGCACTCTGCAGCCTGTCAGAAGTGGAGGCAATTGCAACGGCAGCCCATGGCGCGGACCCGGAAACAGCCGGATTTCTCTTCGTGGACAACTGCCAAAATTATCATAGACAACGCGACCTTCGCGTTGGCCGCGAGAACATCATGAACGTCGGGATGTCAGGTCTGTATATGGAAGCACCTGACATCGACGTGAATGTTTTCAATCTCGAGGACAAGAGGAAGTTGATAGCGGAGAATCGGCGGAAGCATGTAACCGTTGACGACTGCTCGGATTTTTGGACCAGGGGGATGCCGACTTGACAGGGACCCTCCACTTTTTGGAGGCGCTGGTTCGTTGCATCCCTAGTCTCAAGTCGCTGAGCAAAGAGATTAGCATGCGATTTTCTGCGACAGCCACGATTTCAGTCCCAGACGGCGCGGCAATCGTTCACCCGCTTGCTTGTAGTGGGAAGAAGGAGACGATCCCGGTCGAACTCAGAGATGGTATGCTGGACTTTCTTAACTTGAAGGCAGTGCATAGATGGGATAGCAGGAGGAGTATGAGCATGAGAACGGGTACTGCGCCAGCCATTGGCGCGCGAACGGCTGGACGTGTGGTCAAAAAATGGTCGTGTTTGTCGTACACGTGACTACGGAAAGTGCCGAAGCGCGACCTACGGCTTACACATGATGGTCACTGGCAATAGGTGCGCTCAAAGTAGACTTTCCGCGCACGGCCGCGGCTGCGGAAGGTCATGTGCAGTGACTGGTAGTCACACTATTTGTCCCGCGTCCATTTTGGGCCAATTGTCCGTACTTTCCATCGATAAGAGTGTGCGCACTGCGCGATAAAATCAATCAATACATTTGCATGCTCCGTATCATCGCCTCTTACCCCCAACTTCAGCAATGGGTCGAGAGACCATGCGCTCCCAAATAACTAACTCCTATCTAAAGCACATGGCTCTCCGCGACATCCTCCTTCCCTCTATCGACGACGACGACAGCATTTGGGTCCTGCTTTCCAAAGAGAACGACGAAATTCTCCTTCTTCTGAAGATGCTCGAGGAGAGTCCAAGTGAGCGCGCCATTGTCGGCTGACCACGGGAGCGTGGCCAATTTTGGTTCGGCAAGCATAAGGGAGATGTTATTAAGATAATACATTAAAGTCCGAGTCCAAATGAGTGGGTATCTCGTGTGGCGGCGACGAGAGGAAAGACAGGTAATTTTGGCACCGGAGTAGAGGCCTCTAGTATACACAAGTAAACAGCTACCAAGGGTGACTGCCAGTCACTGCACATGACCTTCCGCGGCGGCGGCCGCGCGCGGAAAGTCTACTTTGAGCGCACCTAATGTAACGGGTTTTGATGGCGCTTATGTAACATAGGCAGAGACCCAAACGATGGCAAATCGCATCCGCCGCCGCTACGGCCTCATCTACGCACTCGTTCAAAAGATTTTGTATGAGAAATAGTCTTAGAAATGTGGTTTAGATGTCTGGAGATGAGTAAGATCATTATAATGATTGAGTGCAGGGCAATTTCACGGACCTCAAATGATGTGGTGTCTTTGGGCAGTTCGGATCTGAGTTGAGTCCAATGCTTGCAAATAGATAACATAACACTGACGCTACTATGACATCACGTGATCACTTTCCCAGCTTGTGTCACTGTTAGCCATTCCGATGTCAGAAAGGCAGAAGTATTGGAAGTACTTTGCCATGTTCTCTTTCAATACATACTATGGTTCATGGTATTGAAAAGAATTCAGTCCACAGTTCGGAACCAATACAACGACACTTGTTGAGATTTACACCAGCCATTCTTGTTTTCAAAACAGACATGAGTAAGGCTGTAATACTCCACCCCTTTACATTGGTTGCATGGTGTACTGGTTATTGATATCTCCCTTCCATTTGCGGAGAAACCGGGAGGTCCGAAGTTCAACTCCCCTGGGTGCCTCAAATTCTTACATTTGTCCCATTGAACAGTATTTAATCAGTGTTTGAACATTCTTTAAATGCTCTTTGATCCCATTTTGATCCAAACACTGATTAAACCCTGTTTTTCAATCCCAAGGTTTAAACCCCTCATCCTAATGTTCTCCTCGGTGATGAACACCATTAAATAAATCATTGCTTAAACAGGGTTTTACGTTGAGACGCAAATTGTTTAAACAAACTTTGTAGGGTTTTATTATTTTGAGGTCTGAGAATGAACGCTCGTTTGAGGCCTGATTGACAACAAGGCCGAGCAGAAGCAAAGCGAAATTGGCGAGTTCAACAACGTCGGGGCAGGCTTTGAGCTGTTCCCACACTTTCATCGGGTCATTTCCCTGCGACTGTTTCAGTACCTTGCAACTGAGAAGCGAAGAGGGAAAACACGTACATTATCTCGCCCGAACGTCTCTTTATTCGCTTCCCATGGTGCGCAATCCCCTGTCCCTCTCATATAGTGAAGGAAGGCTTCGGAAACCTGTCGCTCCTTCGATTCCCGCTCACCCTCCACTATCGGAGAAGTAGATGGCCGAGACTGGACACGCCGGTAGAGCTAAATAGAATTTCAGTCATAGAATGCAAGTAAGAATGTATGAACACACCGTCATGAGTTCAGTGCTTAAAACAAAGACGTTGAGCCCCGCTTTGTCTCCGAAACGTTCGAGGACCTCGTAAGGATTAAGGATGAGGCAGAAGGTAAAAAACGGCTGGTCCAACGCCGCCCAACGCTTCTCGATCCGAGCACACATGCCTTTAGATACAACCTTGTTTTTGTGAGCCTGGAAATGGCGAAATACTCCCGCGAAAGACAGCAGGACCTGGTCTGCCCGTGTCCGGTCAGCCTGGTTGATGTTCGTAGCGTAGCAGATCGGTTCTATGTCGTCAACGAGAGTCTCGAGCCCAGTCCAGAAATCATTACTCTCGATGACATCGCATTGTTCATTCGCCATTGCTGTCATTTTGGCTTTGGCTTTGGCGTTTTTCTCGGCCCCGACCTGAGCGGCGACGATTTCCTCGCGTTGAAGATAGGCGGCATACCGAAGGGGGACTTTGAGCAGAAGCAGGCGACAAAATGCGAGATAGTGAGTTGTCCAGCGGGTAAGGTTGGCGAGGAGATAGACCAAAATCGCAAAATTTTTAGCATACTGGGCAGCATCGAAGATTTTGCGGACGCGATCGTGGGAGAGAATCCACCCGACGAGGACAGTAGCCATCTCCGCGATCTCGGCGGCGTCCTCGTTGACGGTGAAGTAGTCCCCGAGGATCAGTTGTCCCTTAAAACCGAATTAAGGCCCGAAATTAGTGCAAAGTGGTGCGACGTACCTGGTGTGCACAGCAGGGAACCACAAATATCCATGTCCTCTTGGCTCCAAAGTCTTTCCGTCCCCGCTGACTACCTCCATCATTATCACAGCAGAATAGCACCATGATACAGCCGTATTTGCTCTCCGTATTATCAACCATTCCTTCGAAGGCAATGCACATGGCTGCGCCGTCCTTGTGATAAAACCCTACAAAGTTTGTTTAAACAATTTGCGTCTCAACGGGGTTACTGCAAAATAAAGAAGACACGGCTCCGTAATCGGCTCGGTATCCCGAAGCTGGAAAAAATGTCTAAGGTGTGGTCCCACTTACCGAACTATTTCTCTTCACTGACGTGCAAGCAGCTCGGCTCGAGTATAAGAACTGAACACCTTCAGGAGGGTCTTATCGACGAGAGGAAACCTCGTAATGTGCACGACGCGAACAAGGCGGCGAGTTTAATTTCGGTTCCGCGTTATGCTGATGTTCGCGAGACGGCCGACGGCAATGGGGAGGAGGAGACTCAGCCGAAGTTGGTAAAGTCCGCGGTGTCTTGGCGTGCAGAGGTCTCCAAGTGGAAGGCAGCCAGCAACAAACCGGCAGATAGCGACGAGGGTGATACAGACGATGAAGAGCTTCCCACTCCGGGGACTCGTCGTCCTACCAAAATTTTCCCTCGTTCTCTCGACCTCCTATTCGGTGGCGTGGTCCGTCGCGCCGTAGGAAAGCCACCGCCAGCACAATTCACGAGGGAGGTTTTGATGATGGAGTTGCTTGCAGCGGAGGAGAGCGATGAGGAGCCCGATGATGGAGCACTTCCTGGCTCAGAGGACGAGTACACCCCGTAGAAACTCGCCCACTAGCGCGCCCGCATAATAAACGTCCATTTTAGGAAATTTTGATCTAAGGCCTTATTAAGGGCAACCCTTATTAACCCTACTTAAGGGTCCTAAGCCCTTAGGAAAAAAATTTACCCTTAATAAGGGCTTAAGCCGCAACACTGCCCCCGGGTGCTGCTATATGGCACCCGTTAATGATTGATTGATGGATGACGGAAGTTTGATGGGCAGTCTCGGCTAACTGCGTGTTTGGCTCTCTTTGCTACGTGTCATCATGCCGAAGGCAAAGGTATCTATAGGACCCCGGATAATAGGTGGGGACCCCTGATACAAATACTGATGAATTTTTGGGTTTTGAGGCCTCCAAGAGAGTCGAGCCTCCACCGCCCGAGACGTGTATTTTTCAATGGTCAGGTCAAAATTGTTGTCGTCCACGCTAACACGAGCGCATTCAGGCATGCTGTTTCCCGCGTTTCCGACCGTTTATACCACCCGTCCTGATACACAGACCGTACTCGTTGAGCTCCGATCGAAGGAAATGTTTCAAACTCCATTGTCGAAGGTTATCGAAGACGTCTTTTCGGTCAGGGAGTTCGAGAGTCGACATTATGGGTGAGTTCTGCGACTCAATTCCGCAACCAGCGCCTTATATGGTGGGCATTGGCGACCGGTTACACAACTTGAACCCTGCTCAGTGATGTTTCACTTCGGCGCTTATCTTGGAGCGTCTGATATGTATCAGCGTGGGCCGTATCGAGTAGGGCTTGCACCCGTGCCGTATTTTACGCCTGGATGGGCGTAAATACGGTTACGCACTCATAATGTCGCGGATATTTGTGGACCACCTGATGTTACGGTTACGGTACGGGTGAAGGCGTATATGGGGACTCGTAACCGCCCGTTTACTGGTAAAAAAGGCGCCAAAAGCGGGAGTTTTGGCAGCCAGAAAGTGACTTTGTTGAGATGTTGAATATTCGAATATGCTCTTTGAAGTGCCTTAACTAGCTTTTCAAAACACTTCACATTGTATTTGGGTGTTCTGGCATCTATATACAGGAACCCCTGTCCACTGTACACGATTTGTATAGGTTTGTGACAGCCATGCCAGGTTACCGTAAATACGGCGTAACGGCCGGTGCGTACGGGACCATCAGCAAAATGTCATGTCTGGCATAATCTTGATCTCCGTTATGTGCCGAAGCCAAGCCGAAGCTGCCGAACTCTCATTTCGCTCATTTCGACATCAAGATCAGAGTTGAATTTTATTTCGGGCGCTCGAGGACATGAAATAGAAACAAAATGAAGTCGAAATGAGCTCGAAATCTGAGGTTTGAAAGTCCCTATTTGCGCGACTCCCAATAGGAGCCGGGATGGATTTGGGAATTCGAGATATCGTCACTCCAACCTTTACAGCTCTTTGCGGAACTTAGGGCACGGCCGATTTTTTTTTTTCCTTTTTGAGCTGGGATGCACAGAGCTGATCTGAGGCGTGTAATCTCTCGAAAACACTTCAATGTCAGAATATTGACAATTGGTTCACTCGCTGGAGGATAGAGCACACAGATATATAAGGCCTAGACTGTAGGAATATTTCACAGCTTAAAGTCCACTTTTCACGCGCTCCGGGTGCCATACCTCAATTACGAGAACGATGTGCCCTCCGCCATCCAAATAAGTGTTTTTAGAGCCATACAACATCCCACACAACCTTCAAATCACGACACAGGAGATGATCTCCGCAAAACACACAAAATAATATATCATAATTACTACTGGCGGTATGGAAAGATTCTGAGGACGTCATGCCCTGAGGAATTGTTGTGTGATTCTGCTCATATAGTTTTCAGAAACATACACTGAGAATTGAGGTCAGAACAGCTGTTCTGGCTGAAATGATCAAAATCAGCTCAAAAAGGGAAAAAAAATCGGCCGGGCCCTAAGTTCCGCAAAGAGCTGTAATTCAGATTACGAAGCGAGGGTCGCAGATCCGCGGCAAGACCCTCGAAGCTTTTAGAAGTTTGTTCGCCAGTCATTATGGTTTCGTACGCAGTTCTGGGTCGGCAGCAATCAAATCCAATAAGGCGCTCTCAGATAAGCTCCTCGCCGACGCCGCCTTTCACTACAAGGTATTAAAGTACTACACTTCTGTTTCTATCCTCACTGCCGTTTGTTTAGGATATTGACCAGCGTAAAGGATATGCCTCAAACCGCATTTTATCTGATGTCCGCTACCTCAAGACATACAAAAATTAATTTTCAACAACCAAAATCTCCAGAATGGACTATTCTACAGCGTAGTTGAAGAGTTTGTACCGCCGAAGATTTGGGGAGGCCGGTATAACGGGTTGATGTGAGCACTGATGGCCGCTTACATAAGGGTGCCGGGGTTCCACGCCCTCTGCCTTACTTTGATTTATTCAGCTCATTGAGGCGGCGCCCAACATGTTTTGCCATTTTCTGCCCAAATTCCACCCCGAAATGAACGCGATCGAATACTTCAGGCCCATAACCTGTAGAAACTAGATACAGTGTATCTCAGTCAGCGTGCGTAGCAAGACTCATATAAATATATGTGTACCTAGATACAGTGTATCTGATGAAGAATGAATTAGTAACCGATGGATATAAATAGTCACGAACACTTTACCTCAGTCAGCATGCGTAGCAAGACTGAGGATAAAGAGTCGAACAGGTCTACTTTTATATAAAGCCCGGGTCCCGATGTCCCTATAATATCGGACTTTCTGGGTGAAACTCCAACATTCTCTTCATCGTCCTTCAAAACACCCGCACTCCCTGTGTCTCGTATCTCTCCTCAGAAGCAGCCCTCGACGGACGCTCATGGACTCCGCGCACCGATGCACGAGCTTCATGGTCATCCTCAATTAATCGACCACCATTTCCAGATGCCCAACCAATCTAACGGTTATATCCGTACGAACAGCTCCCCTTTCGGCCTCAAGATACTTCCGAGCCAGCCTGGTCCCTACCGCATCGATTTTGGAGCGAATGTGGTCACGGACCTCACTCAGGACGACGAACCGCACCTTATAGCTATTACGGAGCGGAATGGGAGGAACAAGCGCGGTGGAGACGTGCAATCTGGCAAAGCCAGACTGCAGCCCAGACAGAGCACGCAATGTGGTCAAGAGCAAGCTATATGATGATGTCTGCCTACAGCCTCGGGCCTACACAACTGTCTATACCACGGCACAGCACGACTAGATGCACTAGTGCAGCGGGAGGTCCGAGATCGAGGACGAAGGAGATGAAGAGCATGCGAATATGCAGAATTATGGTGGCCGGGTGAAACACTTCAAGGCATACCAAGAATATGTCGAGAAGCAGAACCATCCGCCCGCGAATGCTGAACGACTAAAACAGGTGAAGTCGGTAGGCCCAGCAGGAAGCCGAGGCCTGTCGACCGTCCCCCGTCTGGCCTCCTCGACCATGATCCCAGCAGGAAGCCGAGGATCACTTGGAGGAGTCCGGGCAGTCGTCCTTCTGGTGCTTGCCATTGCATTTGAAGCAGAGGTGAATGCGTGGACATTTCCCATCGTCACTACATCTGCCGTAGTTCCAGTTCCGACAGATTTCCCGCTTACTCGATTTAGCCTTTTCCGCTGGCGTGGGGCCCTATTTATGTATTATTTATTGTTTTTCTGCTTAATCCATCCTTTCTTGGTTATCTTACGCGGACCCCCCTTGACGCTCGCCGCTGGGCACAGTGGGTTTTCGTCGGTATCGAGGCCGTTCGACGGTTTTCAGGTTTTGATGGTTGTGGTTTCGGATTTCGGTACGGCGGGTTGCCCCCATCTCCCCCGGGTCCGTGCGCAATGTTTGTGACTGTGTATCATCACGTGCGAATGTTGCTGCCATTGGCATCAAATTGGCTTTGATTCAACGTGGCGCTCAAATTCCTCAACGCGTACAGAGCGGCGCACTCGAGTCTTCCCAGCTGGAACAGATGCAAGCCGCCTCCGTTGTCCAGAAGAACGGCGCCGAAGCCCAGGCCGAGCTGAGTCTGTGCAAACTCCAGATGAACCATGCGCAGCAGGATATTAAGCGCGCACAGGACGTCATGCGGACGCTCGAGGTACAGCGGGATGACGCGGAACGCGCGGCGACGCGGGCTCGGGCTGCCGCACGTAAACTCCACATCGAGAAGATGTCGATTCTCGCGCGGGAGGAAGGGCGGGAGGAGGGATACGAGATGGGCTTTCGGCATGGGCAGACGATCGCAACGGCGAAGAGAGACCTTTCGAGAGGTTTGCCGGGCGCTCCACCCCAGCCTTCTCAACCGCAGACCCGACGACGCCGGGAGTCTTTGGATCCGGTGCGTAGCATTCAGCTACGACTACCTGAGGGTCCTGCGGTCCAGTCTCTGTGCCCATCACCGCGTAATCACCCCCCGCCGCGCCGACCAGCGTCCGCTATGTCTGTTTCCAGCTCGCGCCTTGTGAGCGCCCCACCTGTTGTGACGCAGCAGGCGTCTCGGTCGCGCACCACGAGCATAGACGGTTCCCACCGTGCTTCTTCCAGGGCAGGACATTCTTCAGCCGTGATAGAAACTGGCAATTCCACTGCGACACCCCAGCAGAACATCCGCAACAGTAGCGTCAGTCGACACTCACTCGCCTTCCCATCGGGCGCTGCCGTCGCCGCTGCCGCCCCCAATAACATCCATCAAACACGCAGACGCTCCGCCTCTGCCTTCGAGCTAGAATCCGGGCTGGGGAGCGGGCCACCGCCAATGCCTACGGATACAATGATGCCGCGGACCATATACATGTATCCTCCTCCGCCTGTCATTTCCGTCATGCCACGGCACATTCCGATGCCCCCACTCCCAGCTGGTGCCATGCCTATGCCTTCCCCTGTACGTGCGTCCGCACAACCCCTGGCGCCGCTGCTTTCCCAGCCCCAGTCGCAGTTCGAGGTAGAGCGCCCGGAGCACCGCGATACGCGGTCGCCGTCGTCCATCTCCACCAGCCTCGGCACGCTGCACCTCACCTCATTCCCGGCTGTCAGCGCAGGCCCAGGGAGCGTCGCCGGGGGGCGCGCAGACGAATCGGCTATGGCGCGAGAGCGTGATCCCGTTCCTGCCATGGGACTGGGCTTGGGGTGGGAACGAGCTATTGAGGATCATGGAATGGTTAAACACTGTAAATTTAATGCTGGGTGGCTTTGCCCAATTTTTAAGAAGGGAGACAAATCTTTAATCAGCAACTATCGTCCGGTCACGCTGCTCAATTGCGACTACAAACTGATGACGAAGGGATACTCTTTACGGTTGATGAATGTGGCACCTTCACTGGTACATCCCGACCAAGCTGGATTCATGAAGGGTAGGAAGATTGAAAACCAGGTTAAACTTGCAAAATTCCTCTTGAACTATGCGGATGCCGCAGAAGAGGATGGGGTCATAGTGTCCCTGGACCAGGAGAAGGCCTACGACCGGATTAACCACTCCTATTTACTACGTGTACTACAGAAGATGGGCTTCCCCAAAAAGTTCTGCAACACAATCAAGAACCTTTATACCAACGCAGAAACAGTAGTCATCATCAACGGTGAAACCAGTAAACCATTCATGGTCACTCGTGGCGTGAGACAAGGGGATCCACTGTCCTGTTTATTATTCAATCTCGCTATTGAACCCCTGGCCTGCTTAATACGAACTTCAGATCTCAAGGGAGTCAGACTACCAGGAACCAACCAAAACCTGGTAGTGTCGTTGTTTGCGGACGATACCTCGATATACCTTTCATCCCAGGACTCATTAAAGACGCTCTGGGAAATTCTGAGCCTGTGGTGTGCTGCCTCAACGGCAAAATTCAACCAAAATAAAACGGTAATTCTACCTTTCGGGAGTGCTCGGTATCGAGCAAAGGTGTTACACGAAAGACGGATCAACAGCCAGGACCACATTGGTGGAATCTCGGAGTCCATCAAAATCTTGCCGGATGGACAGACATGCCGAATATTAGGAGCATGGATTGGGAACGGGGTCCCATACATTACACCCTGGCCAACAGTGGTCGAAAAAATTGCCAGTGGCCTTGAAGGATGGAGAGTTACAACACCAAGTCTTGAGGGCAAACGCCACATCATAAACATGGTCATCGGAGGTCGAACCCAGTACCTAACCAGAGTACAGGGCATGCCCAAGGAGATTGAAGAGACACTGATACGAATGGAACACGTCTTCCTATGGGAAGGAAAGCCCGCTCGGGTGGCGCATGAAACCATGAGTCTCGACCTCCTTGAGGGCGGGAAGAAAATTCTAGACATTCCGGCCAGAAATGAAGCAATTGATCTTTGGATGCTACAAGCTTATCTCACACAGGGAGACGACCGTCCATTGTGGTGTTATTTTGTGGACTATATCCTGGCAAACTTCCTAGAAAAGAGCTACTTGAACATTAGACCCGGTGAAATTCTCAATGTGTTTCTACAGGAGATCCACATCCCGATATCGAACAGAACACCTCTACCCGACGAAATTAAACGAATGATTCTGACAGCACGAAAGTACAACCTGAAATTTACGGGGCTGTCAATAGCCAACGAAGTCAAACTCAACATGCCAATTTGGAGACATCCAGCGTCGAAGAAGCATGAATACCAGCGGGCCAAGCGGCGGGAGTCGGCCAGATGCCTGAGATTGAACCATAAAGTCAGAACGGTTCAAGATGCCCTTAAAATCGCAAGTCGAAGAACAATAAACCTGAGGAAACCTCACCAGATAAATCCTTCAGGAATAGGCCGGAAAAACTGTGGCTGCCCACTATGCCTTCGAGATCGAACAGTACTCGATTGCGACCATCCTGGGCAATGTGTTGAAACTGCGAAGATGTTGATCGACAGTATTACACCGAAATGGAACCCCACCGTACCCAATCTTGACTTCGGTGACGAGCTTACCCTGACGGATGAGGAGGTACAACTCAATGAAATGGCAATAGAGCCAGACCGGCTCATGACGTTCGATCCAAAATTCAGTTTGGTTGACATCGAGAGCGGATTCCGCATCTTTGCCTCTGAGGAATCACTTAATGAGGTCCCAGCTAGAAGGTATCAAATTCCTGGAGAAACACCGAGCATGGTGACATATTTTTTACACCCAATTATTCTCAATGCCGGTGAATTTGGGCCGAGGATTGAGTTGAAGATAATGAGGGTATCCAACGGTGCACAAGCCAGTATGAAACTGTCTCTCACGTTTGATAGGGCCGAAACTCCGTTGACATTTTCAACTGCACTCTTGGGCAGCCTGCTGCTGATATTGCAGAACAGCGAGCGAAACATTCCCCTTCTCATCTGCACCTCATCCGAATACTTAGCACGAGTCTTGGTGAAGGAGAGGAAACATTATGAGAATGACCTCCTGGACGCTAACTTCCGAGTTTTGAAGGCCGTTGTGGCCATGTTGAATGAGAGAGTTGCGAGAACTCAATTCAAGAAGGTTTCCGAAAATCCAGCCAAGATTCTATTCCAAGAAATAGTACATCCAGTCGAGATAGACACTGGGGTAGACCTAATGTTTGAAAACCCGGGAATGATGTTGTCCCGGGGATCTCAAAGAGTGTTCACAAATATTATATGCTCCCTACGGGTGAAACCTTACCGAAAATTCACTTTTGTGAATCTCGACCGTATTCGATGCGCTGTAGACGAGATATGCAGCTATACACCATCTGATTCAATGATTTGGAAATCGATACGATCCACCACGCTGCAACGACGCTCACGGGAGTTTTACTGGAAATGTATTCATAACACATTCAGAGTGGGAAGTTTCTGGTCCCATGTTGAGCACCTGGAGCGAAATGGGACCTGCCAGGTGTGCAACGCGATCGAGAGCTTAGAGCACATTGCACTGGAGTGCAACTCACCGGAACAGAAGTTAATTTGGGCCCTCTCGAAACAACTATGGTTGAAAAAATATGATACTTGGCCAACCCTGAACTGGGGATTGATCTTGGGCTGCAACCTGGTGAAATTTAGGTCACCGAGGGGCCGTGCGTTACCTGAAAAAGGGAGACTGTTTGCAATTTTAGTATCAGTGGGTTGGCATCTCATTTGGAACCTCCGCGTGAATCGTGTCATGAAAAATCAAGGTGCAACCCAGAGTCCAGCAAGCATCCACAACCAATGGCTTACCGCCGTGAATTCGGCCTTACGACGCGACCGCATTCTCACGAACAAAGTTAAATTCGGCCCACTCGCATTGAAGAAAGACATGGTGCTGAACACCTGGAGTGGTCTGCTTATGGATGAGGACGCTCTGCCGGATGATTGGACACTCACAGAGGGGGTTTTAGTGGGTATGTGGCCAATGAATGGTATAGGATAAATATTCTCGAAGGCCAGAGTCCCACACTGGTTAAAAATTGTGCGTAACGGCATTTCCTCCTGGACAAAACTCACTGGCATGACTGGCCCAAAACCAGCAACACAAGCGGACAGACTCAGAATGCTTCTGCAGACTTTGATCTCGTTATCCCAAACGCTCCAAAAAAAAAAAAAAAAAAAAGAGAGCAACGCGAGCTGAGTGTTATCCTCGAGGATGCGGCAGGGTCGCCGGGGGGGAGCCAGCTCGGGAACAGCTGGGAGGCTCATCCTCCTCGCCAGCGGACTCCATGGGGTGACGGGAGTTCGACGTATTCCGATCCGAGGGGGATAGAAGAATGGAGGCGGGGGACTGACGAAGAGGCACGACTTTCATTTCTTCTTTTGAGCTATGCTTTGACTGTGCTGCTAGGCACCGAGGAACGCCCTGCCTCCCCCGAGTCCTTTGACCTCGCCGGGGATGCTCCGTCCGTACGACACCGTCCGGTCTGCGAACATGCATCCGCAGCCCAGTCAGGAGAGCTTCGGGACAGACTTGCACCGGTGGTGGACCGGGAGCAGCTCGCACACGCGGTCAACATCACGATTTACCTCCTGGAGTATCTAGCCCAATGCATTCGGCTGTTCTTTACTGGGTTCTCTGCAGTCTCGCCCCGCGTCTGTTGGCCATTCCGCGGGCTCACACGGCTCAGGTGGGTTCCTATCTCCGAACCATGTTCATGATCCGCCTGACGTACCCGAGGAAGACGAGGACGAAGATGATCAAGACGACGACGAAGACGACGACGACGAAAGTGATACTTCCAGCCCGTGTATGCCCCCCGGCGTCGTGCTTGGGCCCCTTCCTGCATTCGCCCAAGGCGTGACATATCGGCCCGGCTTTGTTCCGATGAGCCCTCGTCCAGCGTTGCTGTGCCTGCGCGTGACTTCTCTAACAATTGAAGGGAAATGAAGAATCTGCCCGGGCAGCACATGACGAGAAAATCACCGTTGGCATTGTGCGTGCTTATTGCAGTTTGCATATTAGTTGGCAGAACAGAGATCAAGATTTTGGGCTTGTTTGCTGGGCAAAGTATTTGGATTGTTTTTCCTCAAATCTTGATTCTTGACGGATTTCCTCGAAACCATATGCTAGCCGCGGTCGTGGATCTGCGCTGCCCCCACTCATGCTGCAACCACTAATGACAATGAGCCTGGCAGTGTTTATGTTTTTATCCAACCAGAAACTCTCTTAAAACAAAGAAATCTGCTAGATTCACCGTTTACCCGTTAAACCATTTAAACCATTTATAAACAGTTTGTTTACCGTTTGTCAGGACCCGCAAACTAAACGAAAATAAAAACAGTTCTACCGTTTGAAAATAGTCTAGTTTTAGTTGTCATGTGTAAGCCGTAGGTCGCGCGTTCGGCACTTTCCGTAGTCAGGTGGCATGAATTACCGGCTGGGCCCGCCCGTCGCTGATTTGGGTGATAGATTTTCGCCCCGCCATTCAAGAGGTCCGGACTTTGCAAAATAACATTGAAAACATCGAAAAAAGTGCTAAAAGTCCCTATATGAAAGTTGGATAACTTTCGATTCCCTATCGAATGGTGGAAGTTTTTTCTTTTTGCTGTTTTCGTGCACAACAATGTACATAATGAAAAAATTAATACATGAGAGACAAGGGGGAGTGTCTACTGTCTATCTGATGAGTTATCCTCGTTAGAATCGGAAGGGAACATGCTCGACGAAGGTCCAGAAGGCGGTTGCGGCGCCGTGGGTGACATTGTCACGGTATGATGACTGGTTTTTTCGGATGGGGAAGAGGACGATAGCGAGTGTAAAATATATTTTATTGTTATATACGTCAAAAAAGCAATATTCTAGCATTCGATAGGGAATCAAAAGTTATCCCACTTTTGTATAGGACTTTTAGCACTTTTTCCGAAGTTTTCGACGTTTTTTCACGAAGTCCGGACCTCTTGAATGGCGGGGCGAAAATCCATCACCCAAATCAGCGACGGGCGGGCTCAGTCGGTTAGCAGGCTCACCTGTCCACCATCACATCATTGTTTGCGCAGCTGTTTGGCAAACACATGCCAATCAGTGGCCGACTCGGATTTGAGTGAGCCTGCGACACCGACTGGTTCACGAGTCTACATAAGGGTAAACATAGAGTCCAGAAGAAGTCTCCTCTGCCTCCCGAAGGCACTCGACCCACCTGAGTGGAGATATTAGTTATTGTGTGGACATTGCGCGTGACAACTTACCGTTCCGACGTCGAGAGTGCGAAGCCACCGCGACACCCATGTAGAAACCTTCGTCAGAGAGCAGGCCATTGTGCTTTTCCTGCCGTCCTTGATAACCCGGTTTAAGTGCCCCATTGGCCTCAAAAAACCGAGCCTGTGCACAGAGCACGCGCCGAAATGCAGGCCACGGCCATGACTTTTGCGACTCTAATGCAGCTCTGAGATGTCCCATCCGAGGCAACCAGCGGTAAAAATCCGCCAGAGCTGCAAACAGAACAGTTTGCGATAATTCTGCTCTTTGCGCGCGGTTTTAAGGGACGCGACTACCAAAGCTTCAAGCTCAGCGGGCTTTCTAGAAGCAGCGTCATCCAAGACCGTGTCCACCCAGTCTGCAATATCGTCGGCAGCGCGCATCTCCTTCGCGCGATCTGGCGTCCTTTCTCGAGCTGCTCGGGCGGAACCTCCAGATCTTCCAGAAGCTCGGACTCAGCCGTGAATTCCGCTTCTCCGTCAGCAGGGTCGAGTGCAGATGAGGAAGGACAGATGCTGATGTATCATGAAGATCATGGGTTTTAGCTCGTTTAGACGGCGGGAATTGGGGATTGACAGGCGGCGGAAATGATCTCGATGTCATCAGAAGAGATGGAAACGGTGCGAGGGCGCTTGGCCGCGGACTTGG
>JARGXW010001462.1:0-20281 GCA_029204085.1 Mycena sp. CBHHK59/15 | reverse complement strand
TTATTTCTTCCACTGTGTAGCTCTACTGTCTCTTGTCGTCTGTTCTGCGTTGGGCGTCGCGCTCGGCTCTGTGCTGGGTAAGATTGCTTCCATCGTCTGTTTTCTGTCGTTTAATTCGTTTGTCACTCAAACAGTTGACCGCGATGCCTCTCCCGATGTTGCCGGTGGATTGCCCAACGCTGCCGCTGCTCTTGAAAGGCCTACTGCAGCCCTTGCTCAGCCTTCCGCCAGCCTTCAGAGCTCAGCACAGAGTGCTATCGCTCCTCGTGCTGCAGCCCTCGACTTCAGCGGCTCGACGTGGATCTGGACGAATGAAGTGAATGGTGGTAATGCTCCCGTGGGGGCACGCGCTTTCCGCAAGAACTTCGTCGCCCCCTACGGCAAAACGCCCGTTTCCGCCGACATCCTCATCACGGTCGACAACAGTCTTACACTGTATGTCAATGGCCTGGAAGTGGGTACCGGCGGAGACTTCAGATATGCGGAGCGCTTTTGCGTTCGTTTGCAGCCGTGCCTCAACGTATTCGCGGTCACGGCTGTCAACGGGGCTACTGCGCCGAATCTCGCTGGGCTGCTCGCTGCCATCCAAATCACCTACAGCGACGGCACTACCAGCAAAATCGTTTCCGACACCACCTGGCGCGCTTCAACCATGGTGCCCGCTGGTTACGAGAAGCTGACCTACGACGACAACAGCTGGATGCCCGCAACTGCCGAGGGGCATACGGAGTGGGCCCCTGGGGGCAAATCGCCATCCCTTCTGATCCCCGACACTTTCGCTTACGAACGCTAACTGGATCTGGACCAACGAAGTGGTCAACGGCAAAGCGCCTCCAGGCTCCACGCTTTCCGTCGCACATACACTCCCCCCGCGGGCCTGACAGCCACTTCCGCCACCATCATCATGGTCGCCGACAACGAGTATTCTCTCTACGTGAATGGTGTTTTGGTCGGTTCCGGGACGGACTTTCCACGTCGCGCAGCGCTATACTGTGAACTTGGCTCCGGCGCCGAACGTGGTGTTCGCGGTGTACGCTACCAATACCGCCACCGTCAACAACCCCGCTGGCTTGCTGGCCGCAATCGAGATCAACTCCGCCGCCGATTGCAACTGCACTGCCGGGGCCTTCCTCATCACCGATGGCAGCTGGAAATACAACACGGGCACCCCCTGGCTTCCAGTTGCCAGGATATGACGATTCGGCTTGGCCCAACGCCTCGGCGAGGGAGCGGAAGGTGTCGCGCCTTGGGGGACCACTACTGTAGTCTCTGCTCCCGGCCCGATCAATGCAATCGCAGGCGCTCCAGCCAGCAACCAGACCAATTGCCACAAATACCACTGCTAGCACTTGATAACAGACATGTTATCAATACCTTAACCTTGCTCTCACATTCATTTCTCAGATCGTTCGTTTGACCCAGTATATATTGTAACTGGTGTTTCATTCATCACCGTCTTTGTACCCTTGTTGTACCGTACTTACGAATTATTTTGTTGTGACTTCGTTATATACGGTGAAATCGCCATTGATAAACGACGGGGGCACTTCACGATCCCAGGAGCTGGGTGTCGATCCCATGTCGAACGTCACCGTCGCTCCGTTGGCGATCTCGTCATGTCGCAGATAGGACCTGCTGATATTTTTACCGTTCACTTGGAGGCCCTGGACATCTGCGCTACGTCTCAAAACGCGAACAGACACATCAGGATCGCACGCACATATATTTTGTTGGCTTAGATTTGGGCTCGGATCTTGAGGTACGTTTTGCTTTTCGACGCTGGGCTTGTCGGATTGACCGTTCCGAGTCTGATATCCAGGGCTTTAAAGAAGGACGCGGTGACGAGGAAAACAGGCTGAGACGATATCGGATATAGCTAGAAACAACAATATGAAAGTAATCCATCTCGAAAATGTGTAAACATACCCAATTGTTCCAGAGAAGCCAGGTTGCCATCGCTCCCGCATCTCAAAAGCCAGACTTAAGCAAAACGAAAGGATAAGTAGACAAAATAAATTACCCTGGTTTCCTGGAATGCCATCATTCTGCAATGTGTAGTCTTATCCACACCGCGTAAGCTATACTCCGACAAAGACTACAACACTCACAGGTATTCACGATATACCGCGTCTTCACGCTCTTGTACTGCTTGCCGGCGATATAGTTGTACAAAAACGGTGTCGCAAACGACGGCTCGTTGCCCGGATTAAACAATGCCCTGCGGGGTGCGATACACTGGTCACCTCAAGCGCGCGTGCAGCGGAGGAAAGGCACAGACGTTCCGGCCGTGTTCGACGCCCCGCTTCCGCTGACAGGCCACTGACAAATGAAGCATCGAGTCGAGCCTCGAACGCCTCTGCGCCGCCCATCTTCTGGATGAGCGCTCGATATCATGGGGCACGGTGAAAGAATATTCCCATATAAGCGCTTCGTATGTCAGCTGTGGTAAATGGGGTCGAAATGTCAGCGCATATGTCAGCAAGGATGCCAACACCAAAGGACGCACATCTCCCCAGGTACAACCTCCGCAGTTGGTGACGTTCACCGATTGGTCGAATGATCCATTGGCGGCTCTGGAGCCGAAGAATCCGGTGAAAACGCCCAAGCCCGCGGCAGTCAGGTCTGCGGTAGCGTTTTCGTTCCAGACTATATTATTCATGTATCAGTTGACAGCCACCTTCGTCAAAATGGGATCCATACAATTCTTCCAGTTTCTGTCCGGCATCATTTCAGGATCTTCGTAAGATATAGGGGGAAAACGTACTGGGAGCGTTGGAGATACTTTTTCGCGTCGCTCTTTTTGCCCATTCCTTTCGCCACAGCGTACAAACTGAAGTCGTTCTGAGCGTATTCGACACCTGCGGTCGAATGTTTAGCATGGCTCGGAGATCCGCAAGAGGAGAACCTTTCGATATCGATCTCGAATAATTTTTGGTATGTAGCCGTACTCCTTCCAGTCTGGCAAGGCATTGCTGCACAAGGATTACTGGCACAATCGATTGAGCGGGCGGAGCACGAACCGGCCTTCCTTGGTTCCTCCATCGAAGGCGTTGAAGTCCATATTACGCTTGGGCACTTGTTCGGCATTCGTGAGCTACTCAGGGGTTAAACGGGGGCTGCCGATCGTGTCGCTCAGACTCACCATGGCGTGGTAGGCGTCGTTCCAGTTGATCGATGAGACCTTGCTCAAGCCCCTCGTATATGCATCGGCGAGGACGTTGTCGGAATCCGAGCCTCCCTAACATATTAATCCTGCGATTCACAAATGTGGAATGGGATACGGAAAAGACGTACCTGAGTTCTGCCGTTTTCGTTCCCACTACAACGATAGGTTCATTCAGTTCCTTTCCTTTAAGATAGCACACTATTGCGAGAGGCACACCTGCGGCCATCCGGCATATACCCGTCGTGACGCCTAGAAAACATCGTTAGATCCTGACCACTTTTCAAACAGTAGTGATTTCCTCACCAAGTGTCGATCAGAGAACGCAGCATACCGACGTAGCGATCAGTGAATACCATGTGATAAAATGTCGTCGTGCAGCGGAAGACTGTGCAGTTTAGTGACAAGCTTGTTGATAAAGAGGCAACGCACTGTCCCAAATCTACGGAAATCCTAGGAGGTCAATTAACTTTGGGGAGGGCAGCTGGGCACGCGTACAGTATACCAATCTGAGGGGTGAAGGTTAGCGTTTGGGTTCAGGTAGGAGACCAGACCATCGTAATAGGGTTCAGACGATGTCCACCCAGGATTTTCGCCGGTACGGTCAGTCGGCATCAGTGAGGAGCCATCTGCGCCTCGTTAGGATACACCGTACCATGACAACGGGAGCAGCGACGCACAAAGATGGGTATACAGCAGCCCGAGAAGGGTATCGTTCTTTTCTCCGTTTGCCTCTGGAACCGTGATAGAAGAGAGAATTTCTCTGCAATCGAGGTCTGATGTACACTTCTTGTGTCGAGAACATGGAGTACGTACGTGTTCCACGCGTCTTTGACGGCTTGTACCGTCTCGTTGAATGTCTGCTTCCAGGGTACCTCTGTTCGAACAAATTGGCAGCTGCAGTTTATCAATTATCAGGTCCGGGTACATGTAGAAGGAACTGACGCCTTTGCTTCGCTCAGAAAGCTGACGCCGACCCTCGATTCGAGCTTAAACGCCGCGTCGTGCTCCCAGGTGAAGAGGGCCCCGATGGCCAACGTGTCCGACGCGTATATATCGTAGTACGGCGACAGCGTGGGCGTAGTAGCAGGGGGGATCAGGAAGTTGTACGGCGTGAAGTACGTCCAGGCAACGGACGCAGGGGTGGAGAAGTTGCCGCAGAAGACTAGAGATAGCAAAGTCAGCTTCATCAGGTCTTTGCTTGGTTCTACGCACATATCTGCCACGCTTCGCCTTGATTCCAGCCTAGGTCGTAGTACGCGCTCCCGCTGTACCCGGAGTAGTCGCTGGCGACGTGCAGTTCGCCCTTGACATACTTCTGCGCGATAAACCCTCCTCCCCCGGACGGCAGGGCGTGTGCGAGGTCGATGAGAACGTGGGCCTGGGCCCCGGCGGTGGTGTTCGTGAGCGAACTAGTTCCGGCAACTGAGGACGAGTCTGTTTCCGCGCTGGCGTTGGAGGATGCTACGATGTCTGAGGCGGGGAAGGTGTAGCGGAGAATTCCGGCGTGGCGCGAAGCAGTTAGCTGAGAACTAATCTCAGCTAGAAGTCAGGTAAACTGTGCGTGGCTCGCCTCTGTGGTGACGCCTGTGTCAAATGTTGTGCGGAAATACCCAACCTCCGCGGCTTCATTGGTCCGATTCGTCAGATACGTGAGGTTATTCGCGACGTTGATGCCTTGCGCTTCGAGAGAGCCGACAAGAGGCATTTGCGATACGACTCCGTATTTCGGTTCTACGAGATGATCAATAACGAACAAACCAGAGCCAAAGTTACCGACGTCCTCCAGTTCCGCTGATGTGCAGGAGGGAGAAGCCCGTGGAGTTCCCTCTTGGCGTGTATCCACTATTGGCGCTCGAAATACCGCCCTGGGGGAGATTGACGACTGATGTGTCGATGCCGATCTTGACTTGGCCGAAAGGCAGCGCTACGCCCTGTGGTCAGACGATTAAACAGATTGCAGGCACAAACGGGTCCGCGACGCACAGGGAACATATTACCACCCCCGAGACTGCTCTGGAACACTAAACGACGCGTCATACTCGCGCGAAAAGGGACTCACTCCTGGGATCGCGCCTTCGGTTCCAACGAACGGATGTACATATTGTGTGTAGTCCGCCACGCTGGACGCGTAGACACAATTCCTCACCGCAAGAACGGTGACAGCAATGAAAATGTGGCCCGGATTCGGGCGAAACATGTAAGCAGACAGTGGGGGGCCACAGGCGGTAGCCGACGCGACGCAGACGGCTTATATGGGTCGCCGCGGGACGACGGAGACCGGAGAGGGAGACCAGTCAGATGTTGTACATGCAAGTCAAATTCGCCCATGATCATGGTGATGGGATGAAGCGAAAGTGGTGTCATGTGGCCGTGATTTCATATGGTCACCAGCTGACCGGGGGCTCGGACCGATGGCCCAGATGGCGCGTAGGAACCAGAATTGGTGCTCGCCTAAACTAGGCTGCTATTTGAGGGCAAGAAAGTTTGTGAAAGGCGGAATCCCATTTGCCCAATAAATCGCTGTCACTGAGAACAATACTAGGGTGGCGATCTCAAGAACCATAATATTACAGATGGTAGAGTGATACAAGACAAGCAGCGTTCGATAGCATACACAATTACGACGAGAGGAAGTTGAATAGGCCCACGGTGTTGCCGAATCCAGCGAGACTGTGTGAGCTCGTTATCAGGAAAGGCGATACACGGGTAAAGGGCAGCCGGGGGATCACGTCCTTGGGCGAGGTCGCCGACGTCGAAGAAGACGCAGACGAGATGGAAGACGTAGATGTCCGCGACGGTGCCGGGGCAACGGCGGTCCCCACAAGCGCAGCCAAAGCAGAGCTCTGGATGCAGGACGCCGCCGGATGAACGACCACAGCTCCCACCTCTCTAACGTCGCTGGCGTCAATCCCGCCGCGGGCCGCAGGTTCGACGCCCCGCCTTTTGCTGCACGCGGCTTCCTCCGGACCCCGACCACTCTTCGCTCCGCTACATCCCATCCTCCCCGATCGCAGACGGTATCGGCGACTCTAACGACAAACACATGCTGCCAAAACGACGGCGTCGAGTTCGGAGACGGTCTTGCTGAGTCCAGGGGCCCCAGGAGATCATAATCATCGCCAGGCATTGGCACAGTTAGCATGTTGTCCAACGACCGGCGGCCCATCTCCTTCTCCGAGGCGCGCCGGGAGTGCACGCCGTGCCCCGGAGACTGGGAAGGGTGCCGTCTCGAACACCGCGGATAACTTGGCGCGCGGAATCGACGGCGACCCCCCAGCGAGGGTGCGATGCTGGCGGTGCGCGAGTGGCGGCCAAGACTGTCCCACGACGGGACCGCCGTGGCTGGCTGACATTGCACGCGCAGCGCCGCGGCTGGTCGGAGAGATACGCCCGGAAGAAATGCACGATGTTGTCCACCGAGAACGCGAGGATGAACCCGTCCAGCGGCAGCTTCCTGCAAGACCGACAGGGTTCAGACGGCGCGGGCGACACGCGCAGGTGATTGATCCGCCCGTGTGGCTCCTCCAGAAGGTGAATGAGCTCGCCTGTACCCCCGTCCCACAGCGAGACCGTCCCCGACTCCGTTGCTGCCCCGATGACAAGCCGCGTGCCACCACCCACCTCCGCCAAACACGCATGCACCGCCGTCACCACGTCCGTCGGGTTCCCCGCGCAGATCGGGTGGTCGGGCAGCACCAGCGGGCACGCCTCCTGCACCTCCGCGAGCTCGAGGGTCCCGTCGTCCATGCAGAAAGCTATGAGAACGCTGTCCGCTGCCGGCGCGCGCAGCAGGAACGACTTGACCAGCGCCGCGCGCTGTGATGGCACAAAGTACGCCGCCCCAGCGTCGCTCCCGACGCCCCACTTGGCCGCCAGCCCACTCTCATACGTCGCCACCAGGACCACGGACGGCGCGTGCTCTATCGGCGAGCCCGGCTCCAAGTGTGGCGGCGTGCGCAGTGCGTCGCGTGGCGCGGCAAGCAGGAACTGCAGATCCACGACGCTCGCGGAGGAGTTCCCCAGCGACAGCAGCGGCAGCGCGTGCACGCCGTCCTGCCCGATCTCCCAAACCGCGATGTTCCCCGCGCCGGTGCCGACCGCGCAGTACGCGCCGTCCGTGTCCACGGCCACGCACGTCAGTGCTGAAGCCGCACTGACGTGCTCGCGGAGCGGAGCAGCACGTCCGTTGCATCGATCACGATGTGTGCGCGGCTCGGCATGCGCCAGATGACGACCTCGTTCTGCATGCCGACCGAGACGACGACTGCTCCGTTGCGGCTGGTCGCGATAAGCTCGACGTCGCTCGCGAACGCGCGGGGTAGGGTGGAGAACGAGATGCGGCCCTGAAAAGCGCTCGCGTCCTCCTCGACGACGACGGGTGAGTCCAGGTCCGGGCGGTTGCGCTGCGCCTCCAGCAGCTCGGCATCCTTGAGGAGGTACAGTAGCAGCCCCCACAGCACGCTGGTGGTCACCGTGATGGGCAGCACGACGATCTTCACAGCCCAGAACATCATTCGCAGGTTCGTATGGAGAACTTCGATCGGTGGGCGGCGCGCGCGTCGGTGGTGCCCGAGTCCGTGTCCGGACGGAAAGAGAGGATGGTGGGCGCTTCGATGCGGAGATGGAGCGTCGTTTCGTTGGGATTAAGGGTCTTCCAAATATTCCGCGCAGGAGATTCGTGTTGTGGGTGCTGGAAGAGATATTGGTTTTGGGACGGGCGAGGGCGGGCCGTATGACATCCACGATGGGAACGCGTGTTTCTGTGGGATATGTCGTATAGTACAGCGTCCCGGTGATTGCCAGGAGCTACGAAAGTTAAAGCAAAACGAAAAGACGCCGTAACCTGATAACATACCATCAGCAAACTAATATTCTTGGTGGCGCGACCACGAAGCAGGCTTTGCGTAACAAGCATCAACTTTTCCCACGGCGACCGCGGCTTTTTCGAAACCGGCTCTTTCGCAATTTGGGGACAGCTGGCGCCAAACTTGGATTTTGCCGCAAGAGATCATCCAGCTGGGGGAAGACGTTGAGCCTTTGTAAACATGAAACCCAAAATACGTGCCTCGAGTCGCTGAATATCGATAGACAAAACGGCCATGAAGAAGGTGTGCGCAAGAAACCAATGAGCCACGAGGACGACGATCGCGAAGACACAGAATTGGCGGATAGCACCAGCGGCAAAGACAGCGATGACACCCAAAATAGAATTGTAGGATACAACTTTGAGTGTGTTAGATGTTCCGGCATGGCTGAGACCTTGGGCAATTCGCTGTTTCACGGACAGGGTGACAGAGGTCTTTCCGACCGCGTCGACTAGGTTGAACATGTTTTCAGCGCCGACGAACACGATCACGATGGGAAGGAGTTCCCTATCGACAACTGGATGAGCGTACGGCCTCCATGGACGGGACAGTATATTACCAAGGAACCATTGTAACCTTGAACCCGACCAATGCACAGACGCTGACACTAGTGATCGTACTGACGGCGATCTCGACGAGGGCGGTGAACGTGACACCAATGCGCGAGTGGACCGCATCCATGCGCCTCATCGACCATGAGACGTAGACGAAGAATCCGGTGTATGCTAGATAGAGCAGCGCAGAGATGGCCGTCCACCCTCTGGGATGCGGGCGGCTCTCGTCGTACTGCAGTCGATCAGCCCGCGAAGTGCGGAAAGGCAGGAGGCACTGACCTCAAGCGCGATCAAGGTCGGCTCCTGCGTGTTCATGGGCCGCGACGCATCCTGGCTAGCGAGATCAATCGCCTGCAGCCATGCAAGGTGCTCGGCATTTCCGAGACAGTCGGAGTTGGGGAAAAAGTACGTGAGCGCAAGGAACATTGCGAAGTCAAAGTTGCCTCCGACGTGGGGCTCGTCGGATCCGCGGCCTGCCAGAACCATGTGTGGCGTAACAGGGATGCCGGCGATGGAGACGTTCCGGTTGAGACTCAGTATATCAAAAATATTTGGGTCGTCCAGTAACGCGGCCGGGTCGTGATGCCAAAATGCCAATGGGGAGAGGACGAAGCACTTGCCGTCTGGGCGCTTTAGACACGCCAGCTGGAGCTCGTCGATCCGGCGCTCAAGGTTCAAGGTGGATTGGAGGATTTGGTGGTTGACGGCACCATCAGCTTCGCCTAGAGGACTCTGGATAAAGATGCGTTCTACGCGGAGGGTGCGGTCGATAGCGCAGCTGGCACGGGTCTTTGCAAGGGAAACGGCATCTTCCAGGACGCGCAAGGAGTCGTAGCCAGCCCATAAGTCCACCAAGTCCTGTGGATGGTGCGAGCGTGTGACGTCAAGTATGGAGAAAAGCTCTGGATGCGACGACGAGTAAAGGGCAAGTGCGGGGTAGAATAGGGAAGTGATGACGACGCATGAGACCAGTAGGATTCGAATCTGGTGGGTTGCGCAATGCCTGGTCCCTTGTTAGTGAACTTGAGGATAAGACTATGCGTGCAGCACATACAGTCCGAACTGATGGAAAAATCGCTTTCCATACATCCTCGCATACTGAAGCAGTACACTGGGGCCATATTCTACCATGGTGGGAGTGCGGTTGAAGCACAGCGTTACTAGGCGTTACTGGGACCAAGCTGCTACTGTTACGTCGGTGTGCGACTCGGGAAGCGAAGTGAGAGTAAACAGCAGGATCGCTTTCGGGATCAGAGAAGCATAAGATAAGGAGCACTGGCGATGTCGGCGGCGGCGACGAGGAGCAGCGAGGAGCAGCGAGGAGCTCAATGGTCGACTTACACAGAGGCTTGACAATTTCGAGAGTGTCAGCAACCCGACTAAGCCGAGTGTGACACTTTGGGTGCCCGTGACCGTGGCCTGGATCCTCGACAACGACTTGACAACAACAGTCGTGCTCTCACTACAGTATCCGATTCGTGCACTAGCGCCAACGCGTGGTGTAACTCCAAAATCCCGTCTAAATGTGTTTCGTCTTTTCGAGAAACTTGGTTCAACCGGGTTAACTAGTGTTACTGTAACCCCGACACAGTTCTCGCCGGAGCCGAAATAATGACCTGCGTCACCCACTTTGGACCTGCGGGACCCACTTCAGACCGAGACTTTTCGTACTTAAGGACATGATCTCGCGTTATAATGCCTCGCGTTTTTTCGCTTCACGTACAAGATGTCCTACTGGCTGTCCCTCGCGCTCTTCGTCGCACAGTGCACTGCAGAGTTCGGCATCCCGTTTTCGAACTCTACCGTCGATATCAAGGCCTTCAATGTCGCCAACTTCACCGGCAATCTTCCCGGTGTTCTCTTGCAGCCTGTTCTTCCTGGACACGAGTCTATTACATTTCCACTCCATGCCTTTCTGGTCGAGCACAAGACCAGCGGAACGCGCCTCATGTTTGACTTGGGCATGCGAAATGACCCCTCAATTTGGCACCTAGCATCTCCAGCGTTTTCCAGAGCGGCGTGTACGTTGTAGAGCCCTTCAAGGACATCACGCAGCTGCTGACAGAGGGCGGAATCCCTCTTGATACCATAAAAACTGTCATCTGGAGGCCAGTTCCGCGTTCCGCTAGTTCAACTGCATAACTGACTATTCCTCAGCCATTCGCATTTTGACCACATCGGCGACATGTCAAAGTTTCCCAACACCACCGACCTGGTGATCGGACCAGGAACCAATAGAAGCCTTTACCCACAATTCCCGGATGCCGCGCTGCAGGTCAGTGATTTCGCGTAAGTATGTGATACCTCTCATGTTTCTCCTGCTTACATCCGTGCCATGTAGTGGCCACACCGTCACCGAACTGAATTTCGACTACGCCAACCTCACCTTCAGCGGCCTCCCGGCCCTCGACTATTTTGGCGACGGGAGCTTCTATCTGCTAAACACGCCTGGCGTGCGTTGTCAATCCTTTAAACCGCGCTAAATTGGCAACATGATACAGCACCTCGCCGGCCACATCACCGCGCTCGCGCGCGTTGCGCCCTCATCATTCATTGTGCTCGGCGCCGACACCTGCCACCACCCCGGCCAGCTGCGCCCGCGCCCGCTCTTCCAGCAAACGTACCCCTGCCCCGCGCAGCTTTTTTACCGCGACCCAGGCCTCCGTCTCAACCGACTTCTGGTCGCCGGCCAGCCGCGCGGGCGCGTTCGACATACGCTCGCGCGCGCAGCCGCTGCTCTCCGTGCCCGACAAGCCCAACTCGGCCGACTCAGACCCCGTCGCGGCCCGCGTGTCGCTGGACAAGGTCGCGGACTTCGATGCGCACGAAAACTTCTTCGTCGTCCTGGCGCACGACGCGAGCGTGGTGGAGGTGCTGCCATATTTCCCTGCGTCGCTGAGCGCCTGGAGAGGCGGGGACATGAAGGACCGGGTGGTGTGGGGGTTTGTCGACGAGCGAAACCCGCGTTCAGATTCAGTCCGTCGGAGTAATATTTTCTATCTCAGTGTATTACACTGGCGTGTGCTTATATTCATTCGTGGGAATTCGCGCTCATCTATCTTTCATATCTTCATGTCCTACTTTGGCACTTGTACACCACTTGCCTTGGAATGAGCAGCAAATCGGGGGGTGGCAGTGAATAAATTCGAAGTCGTACCTGAGGGCCATCAATGCACCAAAGTGGACGTGAGCTGCTCTTGTTTCCAAATTTTACTACGCATATCAGCACTGTGCTCGCTGGCCCTTGTACTTATGTTTTCGCGGAGACTTTCTACACTGAATCAGACTTGAAAGTATGACTCGAAGCCACAGTGCGCCATGTGCGCGTTTGCTTGGCAACCAGCTTGCACTACAAAGCTCCTTCTCTTCACTGGCCTACGATGTCTCAAAAAGCATTCACAAGTTGACTCCAGTCCACCAGTTTTATGAGCATGCACTAACTGTTTTTTTGACAGACTATGTCCTCCCGTTGATCATCTTTCCCACACTTTCCGCGCTTGCGTTCCATTTCACCCTCGGCCACTTGCTGGCGTCTGGATTGGGATCCACACTCAAAGCACAATGCCCGCCCTCCCTCGCTAACGCTTCCCCCGAACACACACCGTATCGCCTGGCGTACACCAGCGTTCCTGTCCTGGACAAACGCCTCTGCGGACTCGTCTCAGTGTTTCACCTGGCCCTCACCCCGGAAGCACTCCCATTCCTCGACTACTTCCTAGGAACCAGCGTGCCGCTGTTGGCTCTGTCAGCTCTCGAATCTGTACGAAAAGGCAGCCACGCCTCTCTCGCTCTGCCAGTCGTCTTCGGATTATTATCGCAGGTTATGACCGTCGGGGTGGTCCTGCCCATATACTGGCTCATATTCATCTTGACCGGCGCGGCGCGGCGGCGTGTCGGCGGAGACAGGACGCGCGTCTCCAAAGCGCATGCTGAGGCCGCCGTCGTGGGCCTCACCGTCGGGGCAGTCATCCCCTCTGTTTGGCTCGTCGTCGCCAAGGATCCGTACGTCACCGCCATATGGCAGTTCTTCCCTCTCTGGCAGTTCCTGTCGCAATCGGCATACCAACTGGTCCGCGGCCGCACAGCGCATTCTGCATCGGGGTATTCCTGGATCCGCGCCCTCTACGCAGGCGCATTTCTCGCCGCGGCAGGCATCCATATCAGCTCAGCATGGAATGCTCCCGATCTTGCAAGTGCGAAGGCACTCTTCCTGCCTTCTCTAACGCCTCTCACGTCTGCTGCACCCAACTTGCAAGTGGTAAGCAACTCGTTGCTCACCGGATGAATATGCTACTCACACGTATCCCATCTCCAGCGCAACTTCCTGCAATGGGACGCGGTCTTTGGGTTTGGATCCACTCTTGTTGCGAGCCTGTGGTTCGCTAGAAACTCCCGGCAATTAGCCTACATCGTGCTGTGGAACGTCCTCGGCAGCGTAGTGGTGGGGCCTGGTGCTGCTATCGCAGCCGTTGCGCTCTGGAGGGAATCCTGTCTACACTGATTCCGTCTCTGGTGAGAAGCCAATATCAAAACAGCTGTTGTGCGATAAATCGATACGTATCGTGTTGTATCATATGCTGTCCAGAGCCAACCCCTGCACGGTATGTATTCTCCAGGAACTGGTGGTATTTACAGGAATTACAGATATCTATCGAAGTACATCATATATAAAATTACAGGGGCATAGCATGCACCTTGGATGGACGCACACCCATCTTGTACTTGAAAGGCTCTGGGTGACTGTACATCATCGTCAATCTTGTGAATCCGGATGCGCTGCAAAACCTCTTACCGAGTAAAGGCTGAGCTGAACGCCACGGAGGGAGTGATCTCTGTGCCGTTTTCATCAACAGCTTTGGTAATGTCGAAAGCGGATAAAATAGTGGACATTGCGATGAATAAGTTCGTATCGGCCAGATAGCGTCCTGGACAAATGCTTCAGGCGTATAAGAATTCATATTTCGCGAAAATAACATGGTACTCACCGACGACCCCAGCTGGTGGTGAGGTACGAAAGTTGAGTACATGTCTCATGGTTTGCGAGCATTCAACCTCACCCGAAAACCAATGCTGGATCAGTTTCGCCGGGACCGTCTTGTTTGGGCAAGAACCGCGAGGGATTGAACTCGTCCGGATTCCCGTAGATTGCCTCGTCTCGGGTCATTCCGCTTTGGAAATAAGTCAATGACTGAGCAACAACGGGGGCAACTCATTTACTAGATATTGGGGATGATGATTGAACCTTTAGGGATAAACATTCCACGGTAGATGTCGTCCTCGAGCAGTCGATGTGGTATGCCTTTTTAAATGAGAATGGAGGAGCTGAGTTCGCGGGCCGTCTCACCAAGAGCCGCAACAGGATTCCATCTGAGTCGTGAGTCAACCATGATTCAACACAAGTATCAGGATGGATGAAATACCTTAGAGTTTCTCGAACAATGCAGTCTATGTAAGGCAGCGAATCCCGGTCGTGAAAGTCAGGCAGACGGTTTGGGCCGGTAACGGCGTCCAGCTCCTCTTGAGCTCTGTGTTGAACCTCAGGATGCAAGACCATGGCCAACAGAAAGACGTGCAGGGTAAACGATGTCTGTATTTTTCCGCACTTGAACAAAAAGGGGCGACGAACCACACGTCATTCTCACCGTCGAAGCCCCGGCGATATACATTGCCAGTCCAGTGCCTTGAATGTCACGTATGTGGTTGGGATCCTGGCCCCTCTTCTCGAGCTCTGATGCCATAATGCATGCTTCGGCCCTTCCACTGGACTGGTGACCGGTTATTAGTAGACAAAGATTCGGGTGCGCGATATTTACTTACGATGTTTTTCAGCAGGGTTTGATATGGATATTCCGCAAGCTGTTTTGCCACCGGCCGCACGCTCTTCACCCAGGTCACATAGGACGTCCCTGGGAACCAGGAAGGCATATATTTCACTGCATTCGTATTCAGTAGTGTAGAAAGTTAGCCAGGGTATATTATGGCACATACAGAAAGGAAGGAAATCGACGACGGTGCTTGCGGCGAGGGCAGACGGCGGGCCATGTACATTCTTCCGTTTGAACGCTTCGATTATCTCAACAAAAGGATCGTTCGCAGACAAGATGTGGTATCCAAAGGCGATCCGAACCACAATCGAAGTTGCATATCTGGCCACATATATGCAGTCAAGCAGAGGAATATAAGTCGGATGGTAGGACACACCGAGCAAAGTGAGTTGCGTAATTGGACGGATCGGCGGCAAAGTCCTGCAGTAGAATTTGGGCTTGTTGCCGCTGGACAGGTTCGTAGGATGGGTTGTTTCGACGACTGAGGTACTGATGAAAGATCCTGCGTTGTTTGAAAAATTGTTTTCCGTAGGGGAGGGCAGTGACGTTCGGCGGACATTCCATCCTGATAAATTGAATGAGCTAGTAAAGCGACAGAGTACTTGTGTGGAAACGCACATTTCGAGGAGATGATACGTGGGACGACAGCTGTATATTGAACTTCGGTTATCCAAAAGGTCATTTGCGGCTTGGGCACTGCCCAATATGATGGTCGACCTTCGGAACGTCCGCAGTTGCATGACATCACCTCAATGAGACATGAGGACGGTTGGAAACGATTCAGAATCAGGCTTGAGTTCACCGTATGTTTTTGACCACTCGTGAAACACTTGATGTAAATTCTTCGAGGGAAATGTGCGAATGTGTCCAATGAATGGGTCGCTGGGAGGGCCCGGGGGAAGAGGATATCCTAAAGGCTTATAGTGGTAGCGCCAGAGCACAAACAGCCAACAAAGAAGGATGCTGGCTAATAGTATCTCGGTTTCAGGGAAGACAGCCATTGGTAAAAGTTGGGCAGAACTTGAAGTAGAAGTGCAAAGCCGTTGAATAATTGCTATGTAAAATCTGTAGTCTGAGGTTTTGAGATCATCAGTCTGTGTGCACGAACACGGCCCAGGCCTGTTTAGTCGCGACGGGTGTTGAAAGTCTTCATAGATTCAGATCGTGCGAAGATTTTGTTTCTTTCCTTATCCTGCCCTGAGGGGAGCATGCAAGGAGCATGTGTTGCGACTGAACTGGCAGCAAGAGATCGTGTTCTGGAAGGAGTTCCCATCGGCGTTCGGCTCTAGCCGACTCCAAGGCCAAACTCGGATCCGCGAGCCACGGAAGATATCGGTTCTTGATTCAGATCTCATGGTCTTGTCGCGCCGACTTAAGTACCCATTAGGCTCACTAATATTTATGCCCGGAGGCTCGAATCCAGCTTGACTATGAAAACGAGCTCTTGAAACCGAAAGCAAGCTCGTCGTCATAGGCACACTGGTCACTGTGCACGCGTGACAGGTTGGCGTTGAACCTTTTCAATTTTTTTTATTGCTTGCGCATCATGCATATCAGAAGCTCCCTTTGAGTCCCTCTTCTATCTGCCTGATCATTCTGTGTTCCTGGAGCCCAAACTGCCGTACGCGAGCCTCAGGCGGTAAGTAGCTGCACTACTATTGTCTCGAATAGTTCTATGCCAGTGTACTGAATGCAACGGCCCGTGGTACTACGAGCCCCTACGTAATAGCTACACGACACGCTCTCAACACAATGCATCCTTGCCGGTGCTGTCGATTCAGTAGCCACCCCGATAAATGATTATCAGCTGATCAGCAAGAAGCAGTGATCGAACGCTTGCGCGTTGAGGCATCTCTTGCAGCTAATTTTGTGGCTGGCACGCAGTCACGTCTTCTCCGACCCGCGACTTTACAGGTGTGCCATCCTCTCTGTAGACCCTAAAATGGCGACTACCTCGGACTCAAGGCCACTGGGCGACTCGAACCTGGCTGGTGCTAAGCGTCTAGGCGTGGTCCGATTTTGGACCATTTTTCTGGCTCTCGGCCTGACACTTGGCCTTTCTCCGCTCGAGCTTGTAAGTGCATCGTCCTGTCTTGACAAGTCTTGCTCAATGGCGGTAAGACATCCGTATCCACTGTGCTGCCTAGTGTTGTGAATGAACTTCATGGCGCGAATTTCATCTGGGTCTCGTCGGCGTATTCATTGGCGACCACTGCAATCGTCCCTATGTCGGGCAATCTGGCTACAGTAGGAATCTTTTCTCACTGTACCGATTCTCTCACAACCATAAAAACAATCAGGCTTTCGGTCGCAGACCTTGTACTTTGCTTGCGATTACCCTCTTCGCCCTCGGAAGCGCATTGTGTGGATCCGCTCGTAATATTCCTTGGCTGATAGCAGGCCGAGGTAAATTGCCGCTCCTTTTGTCTGAGTGACAAGCTGAAGCATCTCAAAACACAGCAATCCAAGGAATGGGCGGCGGAGGCGTTGTGTCCTTCACCAATATCATCGTTTCAGATCTAGTTCCCTTAAAGGATCGGGGTTGGATTGGCGCTGTCCTTAATTTGTATGTTCGACTTCCAGCTATCATGAGATCCGTCCAACTCGTTTCGTAGTACATGGGCTGCATTTGCGGCTGTGGGACCGGTCGTTGGGGGTGCGTTGACGAATGCTGGGCAGTGGAGATGGCTCTTCTATCTCAACCTTCCCGTCTGCGGCCTGGCATTTGCTCTCGTATACACTCTTGTTGACTTCGACGCGCCTACGGGCCTGTTCAAAGACAGAGTGCGTCTCTTGGATTGGCCGTACGTATCAACAATATTGGGAGCGTCACGAAAATGCTTCTCATTACCTTGTTATAGGGGTATGCTATTGATCATAGCATCTTCCACATCTGTTGTCCTCGCTCTGACTTGGAGTGGCATACAGTATACATGGACATCTAGCCATGTTCTGGTTCCGTTGCTTGTAGGACTTTTTGGTCTCTCAGCGTTCATTATATATGAGAAGAAAATTGCTGCCAACCCAATTGTGAGTCGCTTCGTAGGTTTATAAATCCAGACGTTGAGCTTCACTGCAGACACCCTTCTCTCTCTTTACGAATCGCACAACCTGTTCCGGGTGTGTAACCAGTTTCCGTGTTCGAAAATGTCTCCTGATTGTTTGTCCTGTCTCCAGATACGTCCAAACTTTCTTGGTTCATTTCATATCTTTGACCATCATTTGTAGGTCTTGTTGCCCATTTTGTGATGGGTTTCCCTGACTTGAGGGCGGTCAGATTATCTGCCAACGTACTATCAAGCCTGTAAATCAGCGTCTGCAAGGCAATCTGGGATAGATACTCTGGGTCTAAGTATTGCTCTCGGTCCATCGGTAGCATTTGGTTCCTGGTCTGTCAGTAAATTCAACCGATATCGCCCCCAATTCTGGATCGGCTGGGTGCTCCTTACGGTGTCCTTAGCTCTTCTATCAACTATCAAGGCCGATTCTGCTATTTCTCTTTCCATCGGTTTCTCCGTCCTTTCGAGTATCGGCACTGGAGTGGTCACCTCTATAACGACATTTCCTATCCTTGCCCCTGTTCCTCCTTCCAAAGCTCCGTTTGGCCTAGCATTTCTACTCTTTCTTCGCTTGTTCGCCGGTGTGGGTTTCCTTCCGTTCATCCTTCGACTATCCTCTGAGCGGTGACCTTTAGGTCTGGGGAACCTCCGTAGGCGGAGCAATTCTCCAGAATCAACTTGCGAAACGCCTCCCCGCGGAGTTTTTTGCGCTATTTCCAGAAGATTCCGATTTTGCGTATTCTGCCATCCCTGCTATAGCATCGATTCCCGAGCCAACTCGGTCAGAAATTCAGAAGGCGTTTGCGGCCAGTATATCGGTTATCTGGAAGGTTCTTACCGGACTCGCTGGTTTAGGATTAATCGTATCGCTCGCTATGGAAGAGGTTCCAATGCATTCGAAGGTTACTGATGATGTTCCCGGCGACGACATGGCCGCGGTGAACTCCGATGAGAAGGCCACTGGCATGCAGAACGGCGAGGAAAAGGGTGCGCGCGCAGTAGAAATGCCATAGCAGATAAAATACATGGCTAAGGTTCCAGTATAGATGATCTGTTTCCCAAAAAATCGTACCAATTCTCCTCCATTTTCTCGAAGTACTGCCGCCAATCCTTGCACACATGTGTCGCCCCGGTCCTATGAACCTCAAAATCTCTTTCCAACACATCGACAGGCTCCAACGTGAGATTCGGCATACACAACGTCATCATTCGCAAAAAGTTGAGGCAATGTTGGACGTGCCACAGCATTTTTGGCGAGTGGTTTCCTGCCAGTCCACCGCGAATATTGCGTAGACAATGGAGTTGATGAGCAAGATCAAGCGCATAGTGGCGCTTTTCGGGCCCCACTCGGAGATACCCATAGCCAGCGGGTGAGTTGGATGCCCAATCTTCCTTGGCGTCAATGCCGGTGATGGAGTAACGGGCGGATTCTTCGACCACCATAGCTATTTCATCGGCGTCAACTTCCCAGAACTCGGGAAAATCGTCTGCCACCCATGCTGCACATCACGATTCAGTATCGATGACTTGGACAATGTTTGGTGTATGAGTGAATTACTCACTGAATTCTTTCACGCCTGAATTCATAGCAGACAAGCCATGGTCATCGGACGCCGTTAAATACACCCAGAGATTCAGGATGCTAACACAACAAATAACGGTGGTCACCACTGGACCAGAGACGCGGATAAGGTTTGAGTATGGCTGCATGAAGTTATGCGACGGCTGGAATCGGGGCAGTGGTTGTGGTGAAAAGTCACCCGCAGCTAGGCTAAATTGTGCAGAGCGCCCAAGGAATGGAACGGTCAGTCGCAGGCCACGGTCAGTTGCAATCTCCTATTAGGACCGGAGATCACATTGTCTGTTTCTCAGATGATGTGAACATATTATTTGAACACTAGACTCGCACAGAAACATGCAGAGAGGCCGGGTGCAATGAACGGATCCGACAATGGTAGGTAGGATTACACGGCCAGTGCCGCTCAGGAACGCCAATATGTTGAGATCGGAACTCAACTCAATTGTCACGGTGTCACACAACATCTTCCAACTTGAACTTCCAACCTATCGCACCGTCTTCTTCGACACTCATCTTTCGATGACAGCGCGCGCTTCCTTACCTACACAATGACTTTCCCACACGATCTAAGATCCCAACTCGATCACATGTGGATCTATGCGACACATCGTGGGTCCTAAGGGAATGAAAGTACCTGATCAAGCGCGTGCCCGTATCGTAACGTGGCGTTCTCGGGTCTCTTCATCTTCAGAGTCCCTGGTTCTGATATTCTTCATTTGTATCCACACAGATATGCTGCGTCTTGTGGTCAGTCCTCTTTTGGGGACTTTCCTATCTCTAAATCGGAACATTCAAAATTCAACTTCAATCTGCGCCAACTGGGCAAGTCCTGGTAGCCCCACTGAGAGCGTTTCTTTTCACCACCAATAATCACGAACCTAAGCTCCGTCTAGTCCCTTGATCCTCGTCTCGATGAAAGCTCCTACGAGCAGACAGTATTGGGTCTCTGCAGGCATTATCGCAGCAACAATTTTTCTTGCCTTTGTGTATCGGCCACATCCCCAAAGGACTCGGCAGTCTACTATCAGCTCAGTAAGACTGAATTCCTTTAATTTAAACCCACTCGATTAACGACCTACAGAGCCTACATTTCCGGGCACGTCCCCGGTGTGGGATGTTGGCCCGATGCCCAATGTCTATCTCAACGTGGAAAATACTGTACACTACCAGCTCAACTCGTCAGAGGCAGACGCGGAGTGGGCAGCTCTTGTTCCACCAAATGGTGGAATCGTG
>JARGXW010001461.1:0-20288 GCA_029204085.1 Mycena sp. CBHHK59/15 | reverse complement strand
GGCATCTCCACTCTCCCTGCAGACCAACAGCATGACCAATACTTCCTGGAACGCACCATTTTGTCAGCATGCAATGATGATGTAGACGAGATCAATCAAATGCTGCTTGACAAGATGCCTGGCGAGGCAGTTGTTCTTCACAGTGCAGATTCTCAGGTGATAGAAGAGGGAGTTGACAATGGCTTTGAATATCCTATTGAGTATCTCAACTCAATCAAGGCGTCTGGCCTACCTCTCTCTAAATTGGTGTTGAAAGTTGGATGCCCCATCATGGTCCCTCGGAATTTGGATCCTGCAAATGGTCTCTGCAATGGTTCCTGTGGCATGTCACCAAAATATCCCCACATGTCATAGAGATTCGACTCATTGGTGGAGAACATCATGGCAAAACTGCATTTATTCCTTGCATCACCATCACTCCCTCTGCTGAGGAGATTCCATTTGCTATGAGACGCCGGCAGGTTCCAGTTCGTCTTGCCTTTTGCATGACCATAAACAAAGCACAAGGCCAGTCAGTGAAACATGCTGGCTTGGATCTTCGCACAGATGTCTTTGCCCATGGACAGCTCTATGTTGCCCTTTCCCGTTCCACTTCCAGTCAACAGATCAAAGTACTCTTCAAAGGAACTCATAATACCACACGGACCAAGAACATTGTATACCCTGAGGTTCTCCTTTGATTATTTGGTATGTCTTTGTACTTTTGTCATAAATTATCTAATGAAAATCATAGTTACTTTGCCTTTTTTTTTTTTTCGACTATATAAATACATGATCTCTTTGTGTAAAATCTTTTAGTTATAATATTCAAAAACCAAAATACTGAGATTAAGCCTGCACTGGTTGAACATTTCAAAATTTTCACCTTCTTTTTCAGTGAAAAATGTCGTTTATTTTTCACACATTTTCACTGAAAAAGCACATGAAAATTTCAAAACATTTTCATCACTTTCTTATTTTATTTCGAATTTTCACCTTGAATTGAGAAAGTGCTGAAAAAGTTTTAAAATTTTCACCTTCTTTTTCAGTGAAAAATGTCTGAAAAATAAACAACATTTTTCACTGAAAAAGAAGGTGAAAAAATTGAAATGCTCAACCAGTGCTGTGCTTCTTATGTGCCGAAGGCACGGGTTCCTACACTTGTTATCACCAATTGGCAAGGGGTCAAGGAAACCGTAATTCTGGATATGGACCCCCCTCATGCACGTGATGATTGCTCTGGGTCCTGCTACATATACTTTTCCCTAGGTCCTCACTGAGTCAATTCTGAGGCTCTAGAGCCCTCTAACTAGGTTTCGGACTTTTAAAATGCATGTATGCCAAAATTTAATGAATTTGAGAGCCATGCGCAAAAACATGGAGTCGGCCAGGTGATGTCAACAAGGATAAACAATATGTCTGTCAAGGTCGTTTCTGTGTTCACTGGCCTATTGAGACCCGAAACCCTGGCATAAAATTTTGATAAGTTAATGATCCAGTATTGGTATTATCTCCAATATTGTGCTCAGGCCCTACAGTGTATTAGATGCTCAACACTGGTGCAACAGTGAATTTATTGATGAACTACTGTCCCAGAGTATTCTGTTTTTTTTGTACAGAATGTGGTATCAGTGCCAGAACATATATGCAGTACATTTCCAATGTCTAATAGTGTGCTTTCATGCTCTTTGCGAACAACTAATAAAACCTAGCGAAAATGCTTTCTACATTTGGGAGCCGGATCACGGACCGGGTGGTGGTGGTAGTCTCTGGTTCCGGGGTCCTGATGGGAGGTTTTGGGTAGTTGATTCCAGATGTTTTATTTTAGCTACCCCTTGCCAATTGGCGATAATTACTTGATAATTATCAAAAGGAGTTGTTCCTGATGTGTGCTGAGGTCATGTGCATTTGTTTGGACTGACCATGGAGAGCCCTCAGCTCTCGTGCAAAAGCATCAGGACCGTCAAGATAAATCCTAGGATACAGTTTTGACCCAAATTTTGCTGGCTATCATCCCAGCAATAGCCGGTCAGGGCAAACAAATGTTCGGCACGGGCTGCCGTCATTCTGCACCCAGCCGATGAATTCGACACGGTGCACTCATTTCAACACAGATTTCAACTGGACCCGGCCAGAACGATAGCCAGTGAAATTCTGGTTCGAACTGTCAGCTCAGATTTATTTTCAGAGCCTTGGTGCCTTTGCAGGATTCTCTCAGGCTCTCCATGTCAATGTAAACAAAGGGCAAACAAATGTTCAGCACGGGCTGCCGTCATTGAAGCGAAACCTATGGATCGAAATCGGGACTACACTCGAGCTGTAGGACTTGAGACGAAAGCCAAAGAGGAGTGCAAAGCGAAACGCACACATACCGAGACAGGCCCCAGCCGCCCGGCTGCAGACAAATTACGTGACACGCTTCACAATTTCCTGCCGCACGGGCAAACCCCCATCATTGATTAGATGAGGACAACGACGCGAACAAACCACAGCTGACCCGAAGACATTTTTTCGCGGGCATTGCCGGTACCGGGCCGTCCTGTTGAGACTACGATAGTGCGGGAGGCTAGATAGTACAATAGCTCAGTCTTCGCGCACAGGGTGACAACGAAGTCTGAAGTATATTCAGCTAGATAGTACAATAGCTAGGCATAGAGTAAGTAATAGAATGAAGTAAGTAAATATGAGACAGCTCACCTCAGTCTTCACGCATGGGGTGACAACGAAGTCTGAGGGAGCAACTTGGGGATACAAGATATATAAGTATGCGGTGTGGCGTCGCCATATCAAAAGTAGCACATGGAAACCAAGTAGTGAAGTAAGGGAATATTACGAAAAGTCCGTAAGCTCGGGCGGGAGATAACATTGCCATCGGTGCTTTGGCTTGGCTTGCGAGATGGGCCATCAGTTCCGCCAACACGTCCCACCTCTCCCATGTCAAGACGCACGGCCTGCGTACCTTGGAGCTCGACTTCCACGCAAAATTGAAGTCTGGGCAGACCCGACTGCGCTCAAGAAGAACATCGATGCCGTGAATAAACTTTCCCCAAATTAGGTCGTGGACGCCTCATGCGCAATCGACGAGGAGACCGTCTTGGCCTAGACATTGAATCTCTAGCTATAGGCAAAGCACAGGTTCATGCAGATTGATGGCTCGTTGCTACTGTTATCCTTCCGGGCATTGAAGCGATCTGCTACCACTACTGCCAAACTTGGTGGGCGGTCAACACGAGTACATTTTGGAAAATTCCACGGCGACAATTTTCGTGTCATATGCTCCAATGAGCCATCATTGCTAGCCCTCACTTCTATATTCCCTGCACCTGCAACCCATCACCGCACATGGGTAATTCCAACAAATCCCAGTGATTAACTCAGCTGAGAAGCTGAAGATCAGCGGGACACAATCCACCGGATGAATTCATTATCTCAATTACCGTCTCTCCGTCCATAAATGGTGGTTCAAAATTTCAAATTTGTTCTTCCATTTGAATTAGTATTCAGTTTCCTGCTCCTGTCGCCGATCCGACAGTGAGGAGATATATCAGCCCTTCGTGCCGAAGGTGCTGCCAGTGTGGGGTGATCCGGGCAACAAGATGGTCGTTCTCTGGAGCAAGACGCGTGCCACTGGACAACCCAACCGGCACCGGCAGACCTTTGCGAGTCACTGTATCGTGACACAGGAGAAGGAGAAAAAGAGAAGAGACTCCAAGAAGGCGTGTGGGGTGGGCAGAGAAGATCTACGGGTCGACCGTGCGACGACGAGGGCGACGCGGTGGATGCAAGAGCAGAGCGAACACGCCTTTGGCGTGTTGCCTGCTCCTTCTGTCGCCCACTCGTCAGCACGGTCTCGACAGGAAACCGTGCGTCCGCTCGTTCGTGCCTCACACAGGTCAGTAGATGGCATGGCAATAGTAGACTTGTGGGGAAATTTTGAATGATGTTTTTTCCTAAATCCCGCCCAAGAGCAAAAAGAAGCCATGATCCACCCGAAAGATGGACATCAGCAAATTAGCAAGCTCTTTCCGGGCCTCTTTGTAGATCTTTTGCAACTTTTTATTCCTTTCACTTTTCTGGTCTCTTTTTTTCGGCGCTTTTGTCACTTATACGTCTTATGTCTTTTTTTTTGCAATGTTTGAACCCCAATAATACATCCATGAAACTGATCTTCGAACCCGTGTATTTGAGGGAATGACTGAAATAAGTTACGAGATGTATACAGCTGAGAATACATTTGAGACCAGTTAGTTGGCCACTTAAGCATTTATCCCCAGCCTGGTCTTCTGCAGCGCCGGGTACCAACCAAACTATGTCAGAACAATGCAGCATCCTGCGAAAGTTTGAGTCGCCGGCACCCGAAATATCGAGGATTTGAGTCCGTAAGGATTTATTTGACGGCAGTCCAACATGGCCAAACAATAGGCTAGTTGGCCACCCCGCCAACTAACGAGTTGGGCTCTCAAATGGCGGTCGGCTGCACCTGGAATCATAGATACAGGCTATATTCACTATTTAAAATAGTTATGCTATAGATATGAGGCATAGAAAGGTCCGAATACATGCTTGCGACCGAGGGAAACCCTCAAAATTGGGGCCATAGGATGACTGAGTGTTCTGCAACTCAGAGAAAGGCCGGGATGGGCCAAATTAAGATCCAGGCTCCTCAATTGGAAGTATTTAGACGTACCTGGATGCCCAACTATATTCCAAGAGCTGACCGCTCCTCCAAAAAATCTGACTATCAGCACGACCGAAATTGGGCGACTTAGATAATGGCTCCAGAGCAATCAGAGGTCAATGGATGAAGCCTCGAAATGCCTCTCAGAAGGAAGGATGGATAGTAAGAAGTCTGTGTAAGATTACAGACCGATGTCATAGCCATATCGTGGACCGTGACGGTACCAGCATGACTGACCTACAAATTTAGTCGTGCTTTTCCCCAGTGTGTTGAAACGGTAGTTCAGTCAATTGCCGTCTAGTAAACTTGCAGAGGAAGTCCACATCGGGGAATCCGAACGAGCCCCAAAAGTTGCAGATCAACGAAGAAATGTGGAGAAATGGTGATGGCAAAAAGGCTTGTGGTCGGACTGATAAGAAATTGATGTCCCCACACTTTGGATCCCGATCCACATGCCCGTAGCTCTCGATCAACCCATCACTTTTCGGCTTAAATTTGGTCTGACATTCAGTGGAGCTCATACTCGTTTGTACATTCTGCCAGTCATAATTATAAAGCCCTGGCTTCTAGCTCTCAGGTGGCCAACTAGTAGGGTGCCAACTAAGGGTCTCAAATAGTAACACGCACCAAGTTGCTTTAGCTTGCTATGCAGAAAAATGAATTTTTGAGAGATTGGATATTTAAATGTGGGAGACCAAGTGTGCTTATCCTCAGCCGAAGGTCTTGTTCATTCATTGCAACCTTAGGTTTGGCTACCCAGGGGAACTTGGGTTTCAGCCAATTTGCTACATGTACAAACAAAAATTTAGTCATGCAACATTGGTCATTGCAAAAATAAATTGAAAGAAATAGGACAAGACGTAGAAATAAATCAAAGTGCTAGGTCATGTTTTTCAACTTCTTACCGACCTGAATCCCCCGGTGCAAGCCCATTTCTTCCCATGGAACCAAAGACATTCTCCAAGTTCGATTTCTGTATAGTCATTTATGCTTTATGTTCAGAACGGTATCTGCTGACAGTGACAGTTGGATCCCCAAGATCAATTCTGATCTTGCCAGCGCACACATCTTTGCTCCGGCTTTGCTTCCTCCACCATGTCCTCTCTGGCTACCTTCTGCGATGTGCCCCGTATCTGCTGGTTTGACACCATTCCGCCTGCTGTGTTTCTCTAGACTGGGTGGTCAATTCTGGGCTCTGTACACCACAATTCTCGAATCTCTGGGCTCCTGACTCTCCGTGCGATGTCAGCGTCATGTTGATGGTCTTGAACGATGTTCCTGTGACCGTTTCTCTGGCTTCTGACCTGGTCTTGGCTTGGACTGGCTCAACTTGTGCGGTCCTCTGTACCTGACCTTGTAGTGCATCTGGGTTCGGGTGTCACTGATGTTCGACACCCCCCATTTCGGCCATGGCACAATGGAATCAGGACCACCATCGTCATCCACAGGTGCATTGTAACCTCTTCTAGCATTATTCTGGATTTAATAATCTACTCCTAGCCGCGCCACCTGTTGTTGGCGCTGTTACACGGGTGTTCCGAGGAGGCACCAGCATGGACCGTTCTCGTCCTCCCCATCAGTGTCCTCAGGCGGACCTGGTGTGTATCTACCCCCTCATCGATGCCCGTACGCGAGGTATCGGTGTTGTAGCTGCACGTGCGCTCGCAGCCGGTCGGGCCCGTATGCGGGGCAACCAAACATCTCGTACGCAAGGTGCTGCATCCTGTACGGGGGTGTTCAAAATCATAATGACGATATAATGCCTGTTGATCCTCCTATGAACATTTACCCCCACCGCTTGCAATGTACCATGACGACCCTTTGTCTCCCTCACTGTGAATGGAGAAATTCGTGTTGTACGATTTCTTTTGATGATCGGCGAGTTCCTGTGCTCATATTGAGGGAGATGGCTGCTCGTCATGTGCAATTATCTGCAAGAGAGTCTGGTGTGACGCGAAAAAGTGTAGACATGTTGCGCACCAAATTTCTTGCCCATCCTGTTCAGAAGCTTGTTGGTTCTGAAGTCCGAAGCTATGCTTGCCGGCCTGAATCCAAGAAGTCTTTGCCCGGTGAGCTCCAACAGTGTGAATTAAACCTTGGCCTTTGATCCAACCCTCTGAAAAGAAAGTCTATGGCCTTGGACAGCAATGTTCGTAAGTGTCCTCATTCATCCGTTGAACTGGGACTCCCTTTCCCATCATACTGGTTCAGGATGAGAAGAATCAGATTGTTCGCGAGTTTGCCCAAGGTACTGATAATGCATTGATGAAGCGGTATGAAATGTTCTTTCTGTGGTAAATTTGAGAAGGCCAGTCGTACTAAAATGAGGGCTGCAAATGAGCTTGATATCTCACTGCTGAATAGAGCGGTCGCAGAACTTCGCGTAATATCTCATCAACCTAGAATTGAAACATTCAGCAATCTTCCCTGGTCAAGGTCGTATGTACTGTGCCATCTCTGCAATTCTGCTGTCAGCAAAAAAAACTTTTCATTCGATTCCTTTATGCAGTTATGCAAATGGTCTTGGATAGGAAAGTTCCGGAAGAGCTCAAAGATCCACATTTCTGGAAGAACAGTGTATCGTGAGCCCGGGCCACAAGATGTATGTATAAGATCACACTAGGACCTTCAGGTCAACTTGCTGTCGAGGAAATGTTTGTATATTACCTCAGGACGCAACATTGTTCATATCTGCCATGCCGATTCCATTGTTTAGATTAAGGGACGAGGTCTGTGTGATTCTTGTTGGTTCGCCTGACACCGAGGTCACTCATGATATGCTCAAAAGTCGCTGCTGCCCGTGTGTTGCGAGAAGATCGAACTGCTCTGTTTGGCTGATCGAGAATAATCCACTTTAGAAGACCTGATAAAGATGCCGTACTTGAGATTCAGAGGAATACCCAGTGCATGACTGCCCCCTTGTGGTTATGGATTTCTACGCACAAACTCTGCAAATAATCAAGGGGCATCATATACATTGATTCAGATCAAGCAAATGCTGAGTTGTTTGAGGAACCGATGATTTGAACTTATATCTTCCACACTTGTAGATGTTGATAGTCTTGCATCAATGTACCAGCAGAGAAAGCTTGATGCTCTTCGAAAGTTGAAGAGACAAGAAGCTGGATTTGTCAAGTTTCCGTCTGGGAATACACCATTATCAACGTCAAAAAATCCTCGGGTATTGGTTGGCTATGGCCCACTCTCTTTCCGTACAGCGTCGGAATGGTAGACAACAACAATGTCAGAATTTCGCCTGAGATTCCCTTTCATCAAGTTGATACCTCACCGCATGTGCAACATTTATTGGGTATGAGAGATCCATGGTTTCAGGTCCACAAGTCCTTCATTTTGTCAAGAGCAACATCATTCAGTGACGTCAGTCATCGTTCAGAGCTCGCCTTGCAACGAATCGATCATGGTTTCCGGTGGTGCAAGATTTAATGAAAAAAATTGACACTGAATGCATGGATACCTACCAGGCTATGCTCGAGAAAAATCTGTTTGCAAAGCCTGAAAGTGAAGGGAGAAGGCGGCAGCCAAGGTTATGAGATACATCAGCTATGTCTCAGATCATAACCCTGGTTCAGTGGGAGACGTGAATAGCATGAAGCAGCAGATGCACAGTAAGATTATATGCGACGGCTTACCCCATTTCTTTGCTATGGTCAGGCCGCAGACTCTCATAATCCGATTGCACAAGTCTTAGCTGGACGGGCATTGACCTGGACAAGATTTTCCACGCACTGGATGGTACAAAGGAACCAAGTATCCATGCCAAGACACGAGCTGAAAATCCGGTAGCTGGTGCTGAGTTCTTCCACCTAATGGTAACAAAGTTTTTTGAAATAATTCTGGGCACAAAGTGGGCTTCAAAAATTGGTATTCTCGGCAAGGTCAAAGGGTGGTATGCAGTTGTTGAGGCGCAGATACGTGGTTCACTCCACCTCATTTGCTGATATGGATTGAAGGGGCTCCTGCTTCACCTTTAGATATGAAAGAACAGATGAATTCAGATGCCGAGTTCAGACAGAAACTGACTGCGTGGTATGACAATATCATTTGCCAGAGTTTTCCAAAAGATACAGTCCGTATGTTGCAACTGCAGGTGCTCCGAAGCAAGTCCCTGTTCTCAGTTGCCAATTAGATCCTGAATCTCCCAAATATGCACAGAAAAGAGACCAACCCACTGAGATCTGTGTGAGAGTACTGGCCTAGTGCACGGTCATAATGCAACGTGCTTCAAGCATATCCCGTGGTGCATACATTCTCTCATCGATCCAGATAATGATTGCAGGCTTGAACTCCCTCGTCCTCTTGTTGCAGAGACACATTTCGACGACGATGATGATCTTGTGATACAATGTGAAAACAGACATCTAAATGGCCACAATCCAACAGCTACACTTTGTCTTGGATGTAATACTGACCTCAAGCAAACAGCATCCGGTTCTGTTGCAATGGCCACGGTCGAATATATGGGCAATTACACCATCAAGCTGCAGTTGGACACTACAATTGTATTTTCCGCTCTCTGTGCTTCGATCAAAGCTCTGCAAAATAAGCCTCCTCAGGATGTGGATGGACAGATTGACAAGTCTGAAATGACCTGGTTGATGATTGCTGAACCTTTAGGTTTGGCTACCCTGGGGAACTTGGATTTCGGCCAATTTTGCTACATGTACAAACAAGCATTACTCATGCAAAATTGGTCATCATGAAAATGAAAAGAAAATTGAGCAAAAGTTATTCTGTTAGGAATATTCAAATCTCCAGCTCTCAGATCTTTTTACCATATTCAAATGCGCATTACCGTCCCATTAATCGGTGTTATATGGCAAATGCAAATATTTCTGGAGCAAGTTACAATTTTTGTGATTAGTCATTTCTGCTGCCAAATGGCCCGATTTGTCATTTCTGCTTTATGTATTAGCCCGAAATGGTTGCGGTTTGATTTTGTGTGAGCGAGCAATACTGTCTGAGGCATCTTGGGAACAATTTTTGTTGAAAGACAAGTTTCAGAGCCAGAAAGCTTGGCAAAACTGTTATTTATCCAGTAGAATATTGCAGAAGATCAATAATAATATTGCTCGGGCATACTTGAAGCATTCCACCTCGCGAACAATGCCAGGTTTGAGCCAATGGAGAATCTCAGTGTCGTATTTGTTCTTGATTTTAAAAAACTGCCTGTATTCCTGTCAGCCAAAACCCTCTTGTTGGCCTTGATACCGTAGGCCCTGTTGTGATTTCCTTTTCCAGTTTTAGATCTATACTTATACTACTTGGGTCAGAAGATCAGAGAGAATGAGAAGATAAATGATTGCAGAGAATGAAACTCATCTTTGAGTTGCCGCTGCTAGAAGACACAGCTAGACTGGTATTGTCCCTGATTGACATCTGCATAAATTTCAACTCAAGAAAGGTCCAGTCTCAAGACATTCATTTCTGTTCAATTCAGCAAGGAAATTGGGCGCAGATGCAAAACATAACCTTCAGCAATATTAATAGGCAGCTGGCACCATTAATGAAGAGAAGATGATTCAAAGAGATACACCAAGGTGTCTGAGAAATATTATTGACAAGTCAATTTATTCTACTAGTTACACTGCCTACATTGTCTCTAGATTGAGTGGGATATGATGAAATTTGGGCCTAGGTTTCATTCTTGCCGGCCCAAGATTCTCTGATGCATCTGTGGTAGAATAAAAGTCTTCTCAATGAACCGTTACAGGAAATGACATGTCAGATATTTCCTGACCAAGTCCAAGCTGCCTGGGGGAAATGCTGCAAAGTCAGCCACATTTTCTTTGCAAACTTATTATGTCGTGTATAATTATCATTCTACCTAAAGGTTCAGCTCCTGCCTCATAGAGGCCCAATCCCATGTCATGGTTAAAACAAAAAATACCTTGGTAGGCAAACGAGAGTTGACAGGCCAACAAACGGCCAGCCTTCTACTTGGTAGGAAGAACAATTACACGTCAGACGAATATCAGGAGCACTGGTGGTCTTCTATGCTCAGAGATCTTGCACGCAATGTTTCACTGTTGAGCTTCTGGATCATCCTGAGGTACCAGAAACCAGAGAAGAGCTTGAAGGTGGAGCGCAGGATACGGATGAAGCCCAACGGATGATCATCCCGGACGATGAGGACGATGGAATGACGTTACTCACATCAGAAAACCTCAATCGAGCTCCTGGAACTGAAAACGATGCCCAAGAGAAGAGATATTCAAACTTGTTCAGTGACATGTTCTACCGGCCGTCTGAGCTTGATTCAATGTGTGTCTTGGATATTCTGAGAAACTATGTCAAAGAGAAGAAGCCCAAGTCAAAGACTCAGCGAAATATATACCTACAGTTCAATCAAGGTCATCCCCAGTACACCACACACTGCCTAAAAAAATTAGATACACCCGTGATTCCTGTTATAATGGGTTACCGTATCCCTCAGAATGACTCTGACAACGACCGGACTAAGTACGCTGTAGTCATTCTCACGTTGTTCAAGCCGTGGTCAGACACAAAAACATCCCCTCTTAAATCCCCAGACATACCTTGGCTAGATGTGTTTAATGACTTCAAGCTGTCCATGTCGCCCGAACATGCGAGAATCGTGCTCAACATACAGCTCTTGTATCAGACTCGAGATGCCAAGTTTGACTTTGCAGCAAAACGTAGTAAGCGGCTGGCTGCATTAACAAGAATGGCAGAAGATGCAGGGATTGCGGGAGATGATGAGGGCGACATGGAATATGATCCTGTATGGGAAAATGCAATGCAAACCGCGGTTGATCAAGATGAATTGGACACAGACAATACAGGATTAACAAGAGACACCAGAGAAACCCGAGATGCACAGCAGATTATTCTACAGGCGAGTAATGTTGGCTTTTATTCTGTGCAAACTACCCCAAGAAGTGAGACATGTGCCAAGTTTGGACAGAGATCGCGGCTTGGAGATGAAGAGGACATTTTCAGAGCAAGTGTTGCTGCCAAAGATCTTTTGAAGGAAAATGATTTGCTCATTAAACGTCGCCTGAAAGCTGCAGAGAAAGGAGGAGAACAGAATGGGCATTTTGATCGAATATCTGAGAGGATACCGCATGCTCTTTGCACAACGTTGGAAGAGGAATCAGAGAGAGCACGTGAATTATATGAGAAACACCATATCGACGACTCTGACTCTGAATCACACTCACGTTGGAACTCCCTACTTCCATACCAGCAACTATGTCTTGCACTGATCATCAAACACACTTTGAATGACGAACAAACTCGTGCATTCCTGCTGTTGGCTGATAAAATTGGTCGTGAACTAGAGAGTGGCCGTAAAGAACCACCTATATCCCTTCTCTGTACCGGGCCTGGTGGGACAGGGAAGTCAGTGATTTTTGGAGCCTGGAAAGAGTTCTACGAGATCACTGGTCATCCTGAACACCTGTGTTTGACTGCTCCAACTGGAGTTGTTGCTAGTGATATCGGTGGTTGCACAATTCATTCAGAAGCCAGCTTGCAAATTTCACCTGCCAAAATGAAGTCCACACCGGCTTTACGCACAAATCTCGAAGAACGAATCTCACCATTGGAGACTTTGATATTAGATGAAGTCTACTTCTTGAGTGTGCAAGACCTGGCTAGGCTTTCTGAATATCTCTGCATGGGGAAGGGTGTCACTGATTCTATATGCGGTGGATTGAATTGGGCAACCTGCAGTGATCCTTGTCAACTACCGCTGCCCGGAGGAAATTCATTATTTGCCCGCGAACTGGTTCAATGTCATCTGAATGATAATCTGAATGACCTACATGAAAAGGTTCGTCAGGAAGTGAAGCGGGGCTTGGCACCAAGTCGAGCACGTTGTTGTACTAGAAGAGATAATGCGACAAAGGGGAGATCCATTATTTATCAGCATTCTCAACAGGTTACGGAAAGGTACATGCACCGAGGACGATAAAGCAATCCTAGATAAATATGTGTTATCGAATGCAGAGTGCAGCGAATCAACGAAAAATCTCACCAACATTAACAGATGGATTGAAGACCCAGCACATGCATGTCCTCTAATCGTGTATACAAATGCCACATGAGATCGTCACAATAGCAACATGGCTGAGGCCTTTGCTATGGCGACAGGCCAAGACTGCCATGTCTACCACTCGCGCGACACGAGGGGTCATGGCCAGAAGCGCCAGCAGCTTACTGGCCTGGCAGCTGAGGCTGCCTGGTCAGTACCTTTCTTGTTTATGGCCTTCATTACTCACCGAATACCTGAGGTCCCTTACGAGCCAGGAATGGCCGTATTTTGCACCGAAAATCTGGCAACAGAGCTGGGGATCTCCAATGGCAGTCCTGGTACACTCGTCTCAATTGTGTACGAGGAGACCGATGGGCGACGCTACGCGATATCAGTGGAAGTCGACTTCAGAGCATATAAAAACAACGATCCGGACGCACCATATCTGCACCGAGTCGTACTCAAACCCATTACCGCCACAATTCAGTTTCGCCTCCCAAACTCGGAGAAGACCTATAGCGCAACCCGTTCCCAGCTCCCACTCATTCCTGCCTTTGCCTTCACCTCACACAATGCCCAGGGCTGCTCACTCGATGTATGCTGCATCGATCTGGCGAGCTGTCCGACGATTCAGAGTGCATACATCATGCCGTCACGTGTATGATCACTCCACGGACTCTGTATTCTTCGTCCTTTTAGGCTGGACTGCTAGGCTCGTGACCAACCGCTCGCCATCACGTGGCTACGCTTTTCACGGTTGGCGAAGCGGCTGGGATCTTTGGTCGCCGTTTTGGGTGGACCTGCCAAATGAGTGGCGACACTTAGAATTTTTTCGTCGTTTACCTCCAAAAAAAGTGTAAAAAGTCGTCTAGTGAAACATGAATATTTTTGAATTCTAAGATGAATGAGCCCAACATGTTTTTCAGCTTTGGGGGAAGGTGCTCGACGTCGTCTGCGCACGGACCGACGTCAAGGACTTTTATATGACCCAGAAAATAAAGTTGGTCTCGTTCGGCTTAGATTTCAAAAATACACAACTTTGTCTACATGACTTTTTACACTTTTTTTTGAGGTTTCCGAGCTCTCAAATCTTAAGTCCCAACTCACATTTAGTGGGTCCACCGAAAATGATGACCAAATGTTCCAGTCGTTTTCGGAAGCTTTGATCCCTTAACCCCATGATCAAAGTCGCTTGCCTAAAACAGACTGGTAGCGAGTCTACTGGACTGCATACAGAACCATACCTTGCAAGAACTGCGAGAAGAACTGAAATGTACCGAGATCAAGGCTGAGAAAACCAAAGTGTATTCTCATGAGCAGTTGTTGGGACGGGTCGAGCTCTTGACTCAGCCAGACACCAGGTTACTCGAAGGGTAATGGCATGACTGACGGGTACGAGTTTATTCACACTGTTTAAATATACAAACTAATCCACTGTCAGTTTATGCCTTGAGTGCCACCAGTAACAGAGGCTCACTTTGCGCTGCCTACTTATGAATCCCCACACATTCACAATGCCATGCTGCGTCACGGTCTCCCAGTCTGCATGCAAGCAGACATCCCCATCCCACATTGGATCCCAACCCATCTTTCCAGCGCTCATAATTACCCACCCCCAGAGCCATAGGGTCGCACAGAAATGTACTCACCAATTACGATGAGCCCCCCGAAAAGCAATGCCCAGCCCAGCCGCCTCCGCTCCACCATTCCCAGTGTTTAGTCCAGGCCATGTAGTAGCATAGGTAGTCATCTTTCTTGAATTACAATCCTCGAACTACAACGAGAGCTGGTAGAGGCAAGTACATTGTGGCCGTCGTAGCAGAGAAGAGGCCATCACTCTCTGTCACAAGAATGTCACTTGTTCGCACCGGCACAGCCCGCAAGTGCAACCCAAAGCTGCAGAGCCTGCGGGCCTGGATTTTGCTCTTATTTGTGATTCTCACTTAGAAGGACCTGTTTTCTGCCATTATTAATTAGGAAACAACGATAGATAATATTCGACTTTGAGGCTAATATTATTAGCCTTAATTTTAGTGAATTCAACTGTGTCCTGGCCCATGGCCGTGAGCTGTATAAAACCAATTGGTGCAACAGTTTAGACAGTCATCTAGTGGGTATCATAATCTACAGTGGCCCAAGTGGAACCCCCCATCTTTTGTGAATTTATTCAAACCAACGCTCCAAAGCAGTCTGGCCGGAGTAAACCGGCCCGGACCCGGCCCAAAATTGCACATCACAATCTAAATGGCCTATCGAACAAAACTGTCTCAAGCTCTTCAATTTTTTTCACATCTCTGGTGAGACCTGAACCTTAAGGTTCAGCACCCGCCTCGAAGAGGCCCAATCCCAAGCCATAGTTCTGTAGTTCTTGCAGAGGAGGCGAGATGATGAATTCGGATCAGTTGGAGGGGCTCTTTGATTTGGTAATCTTGTGCTGAATAAAGATCTTGTCCTAAGAACATGGAGTGGTCTACTAATGAATGAAGACGCTCTGCCGGATGATTGGACATACACAGTGGGGGTTTTAGTGGGTATACAGCCATTGAGATTGAATGACTCAAGAAATGGGATAGGATAAATTTATTAAGGCTGGAGTCCCACACTATGGTACTTGTGCGTAAAGGCATTTCCTCCCTGGACAACTTTCCCGGCATTAACTAGAATTTTCTAGTAGACCCAGTGGATGGCTTTTGGAATGCTTCTGCCGACTGAAACTCATTATCCCAAACGCTCCAAAAAAAAAAAAAAAAAAAATAATCGGATCAGTCGTTTCAAACTCCGCTTGATCTGGACACGTGGAATGCGGATGATGTGCTTTGATGCCATCAAATGGTTGGTTGCTCTTTCCCCTCATCTTGCGCGTTCCCAAGGTCCCCACTAAGTTGTCTCCTTCCGCTGTGCCCCCACAATATCCATCCTCAAGTCATTGCTTTGGTCTGCAAGCCTTCAAGCTTCCTTCAAATCCCACTGCTGCTGTGTTGGCCACCCCACAAGGTCCCCTCAAAGTTGTCCCCCTCCAAGTTGTCTCCTTCCACCGTGCCTCCTCAACATCCTCAAATCCTTGCTCTGGTCTGGAAACCTTCAAGCTTCCTTCAAATCCCACTCCTGTTGTCTGTGGTGTTTCCTGTCCCAGCTACAGCAATGGCGCTACCTGTCTTACTACTTCTGGCCCCTTGTGTCCGGCATCGTCTTTCAACTGAACATGACGCTCACCAAATTACACTCTAGACATGATTATTGTATCCTTTCCACACCCCGGTGCGTTATACCTTTTTCTTTTTTGATACCTTTTTCTTTTTTGATTGTGTTTCATAATCGCCAGTCGCTGGGAAAGGTTGCCGCGGGGACGTCTGCTTCCCAGATCCACCCATGTCTGGCCAACGGTTCCGACGTGGGATCTTGGGGATTGCCAACGACTTTGATTGGTGCGTAGTTGCAGTATGCACGGGAACCTATGCTCACCGCGGACATCAATTTAAATCAATCTAGAGACTTGATGCCATACTGTACCGTACGTGCATAGTATACACGACTTCCATGGGCTACTTATGCTGTATGTAGCCAATATATATGACTTTGCCAATTATTGTGCGCTTGAGAAGTCCCTTTTACGTGGCACTTGCAGCGTCTTTTCGTCACTTTTTCGTCTTTTTACAGAAACGGCACCTAGCCTAAAAAAGCGATAATCTCTTTTTCATCTTTTGCCTTTTTTGCGGCTTTTGGGTCTTAGAAAGCCACAAAAGTGCGCGCAAGCGAATCTGTCAAGATGCTGATGGACGGGTTCGCCACTTTCGGTCTGAATGTTTTATTTCTTTTCCCCCCTTGTTCCATGGCTCTAACTTTTCAATGTGTTGTTCCTACAGTATCAATGTATCCTCCACAAATTCTAGAGAACTGTGGGCATAAATGGGCACCTTCTACAAATTGTTTTTGAGCATTTCGGCCTATGCCCGAAGTCTCTCGGACATTCGGCCGACCAGCAATGGAGCCCTTTCGTCCCAACAATCCCTCTCAAATTCAAAGTGATGTAGTATATCATGTAGACAGTATGAAATTTACATATCCAAGATATGATGTGGCCACAGGACATTGTACCTAACAAGAACAGGTATATGGAGTCAAGCATTGCTCAGTGAGCAAGTGCAGTGGCCTCTCGACGGACAGAAGTGGGCAACAGGACGGGAAGTGGTGAACTCAACGGCCATTAGAGGGGGCACAAAATCCATGGTAATAATAACAAAAAAATGACTCACCTAATTCTAAACCACTCATTAACTGCTATGCCAAGGAAGGTAGATCCGTTCAGTTCAAGCCTCAAGTGTTAGGCAAGAGACATGGGTGGTATGAGGTGGGTAGAACCCGGAAACTGTCAAGTAAAAGCCACCAAGCTCTCTGACTGAGTGTACAGTTTGTCAAGGAACGTGATTAGTTACTCCAAGTGTGAATGAAGAAATGGAGAAAGAAAAATGAAATGGTACTGAATGCAATGCATACACAGAGTCTGCCATAGTTCCAGGGTCGGATCTCAATCTCTCTGGTGATTTACAGCAGCAGCATTGGGAGAATCTGCTGAAGTTCCAGGATCGGATCTCAGACTCTCGGGTGGTTTACAGAGTGCAGGGAAGAGCAACAAAGAAAAGCAATGGAATGAGATTAAAAATTGGAGTGTCAGGCATACCTATTGCCAGGCTGGATGTGTCCAAGGTGGGTGCAGTGGTCAGTGGCAAATGGTGGTGGCAAGGTCTAATGGTTTCGCATATAAGTATACTGCATCAGGAAAATGTTTTTGAGCTGGCAGAGCTGGCGCCAGGTCAGCCAGCTGTGCCAGCTCACCAGAATCGCATATGGCAACATAAAAAGATAGCCAGTGCCAGAACCTATTCTGGCGCCAGAATATACCCTGGCCCCATAACGTGCAGCCATTTTTTGGTATATTGCAGTGCATTCAGATCACTGCACACATAGCAAGGAGACACAGATAAAATATATATTCATGTAGAGAGTAGGTACATGATTTACAATCCATATCCCGGTCCGTATCCGTCATCACCCATAGCCAGCCTTCTATTCCTGCAACCCGTGCCTACTGTTGCTGGCCTGTCGACGGCTTGGAGGTGGCATGGAGGGAAAGAGGTGGAGGGAAGGAGGTGGTGGTTGGTGACGGCTACATCAAAAGTATCAGCCCGGGGATTCAAGTAATATGTTGAGTACACGTACCTTCCCACACTGGAATTTCGGGCAGAGGGATACAGCCGGACTTGCCGCGACAACAGCGTAGTCCGAAATTATGTCTGGAATGTGTAATGATCTGGAATGCAAAGGTGATTAGTTGGGGAGGAGGGGAGGGTGCCACATGTGGAAAATGTATGCTACGAGGCCACAGGCGGCTGCTGGGTGCGAAACAATGCACAGGTATGAAGAGAGATATGTGGAGGGGATCACAGAACACATAGACCAGAGGGAACCAGACAAGCGCTAGCGAGGGATGAAGCCACCAGCGAAACGAGTCCTGTCTTCCCGAGCCAGCAGTACAAGCCAAAAGATTCCATAAGAGCTCAGAAGGAAAGAGGGGAGTTAACAGAAAACACAGAAGATGCTTGGGGAGGGCACAGTACACGTTGAGACCGGTTTACGGGGGCAGGGCAAGACAACATGGAGGGAGAAAGCAAGAGACGTGGCGATGGTTGGCCATCAAATCACGCCATATCGACACACGTGCACGGTGGAGTTTGAATGACTGGGATAGATTTTGAGATCTCAGAGCTCCACAGAATTCAAAATGCAAATACTTGCCCTTCCTGCTGTATTGGAGCCTGTTTGTAATCATACCTTTGCCTCCCAATGAATTTTAACATGGTAGGAAGCCCTATGAAAAAATCAAAACTGGCACTGATTCTGGCATGAGCTGGCAAGTGTGCGCCAGCTACGCCAGATCGGCCAGACGCGCCAGAATGCACCAGCTCATACCAGATGGAAAATATTTTCCTGATGTGTAGAGTTTCGATTCGTATGTCATGTGTCACACCCGATTTCTGAAAACCCCTGCAATATTTTTTCTCGATTTTAGCAGATTTTGGGGATTTGTCGGAAATTTAAAAGTCACGTGCATTTACGAATTGATCGAAACTCTACAGTAATACCAGTGTTCGCCCGAAGGCCTAAGGCCTTAATTAAGGCCTTAGTTAAGGCCTTAAAATTTTTCGGCCCAGCGTCCCGACCTTAGTAAGGCCTTAAATTATCACGTGTACAATTTTCAAATTTTCATTTTTCCGCCGCCATCCCCCTGCCGATGTCGACTACTGTGTCGCTGCAGCGATATTCGCCTCAGCTTCTAAAACGGCTCCCGACATGGAAGCCAATGACGCTACAGGCCCAGAAGAAATATGTATTACTGTAATACATATTTCTTCTGGTCAATATCAGTGCTGCAGTGGACCGATGTGCGCGATGGACCCAGGGTCTGCAGCGTCAGGCACATGTTGGCGCGCGGGGTGCACCCTACTCCACTTGTTTTTCTCGTTTTTTTCGTGGTTTTTATTGGGAATTTTCGGTGCGGAGGGTCGGTCCGAGGCATGCGATCGGCGCACGGGGCGGCGGCGTCGTGTGGGCGCGCGCGGGCGCATTGGTCGGGCCGGACTCGCCCGTATTTATAACGTATTTTTCATATATAGCATATATATATATATTGATGGAGTCAGCGGAGTCGCCGACGTGGCGGGGGCGGGGCGCATGCCGGAACATGCCGAAATCACCCGCCCGAATATCTCTAAGTCCCCCGCCCTTAGATATACCGAAATCTTGCATGTTTTTTTTGCGAGGTTTGGCGAGGTTTCCAGCGAGGAGCCCTACACCGCGATTTCCACTGTCTACTAGATCACGACGTCCCGTCTATTAGACTGTCACACGTGGGATTATTAGGTGCAGCCGGCGAGGCGGAATTTTAATCCCGATTTCCCCTTGTTCACTAGACTGTCAAGAAAGTTCTTGCATAAATAATAAAGAGGACAGGAGTGGACGATCAGAGGAAACTCTCAATACATGTACATAGTACCCATCGACGAGCGGTGGCGGCATTACACTGGGAGGAACACGTTCAGACGAGCGAGCATTGAGATAATAAGACATGCGAGAACGCACAAAAAAGGAGATACAGATTCTGTGCGGTGACCGTTACTTAAGAAGCTATAACCGGGACTGGGCCAAGGCTCACTCGTCAGGCACGCCGGTTGCGGGGTGCACGGTCGCAACTTTGTCTTCCACACCAAGTGTGTAGTGTGCGGTACACCGTGGCGGACGTCTGGATACCGCAATGCTTGCGGTTCCCGTTTCTGAAGGTGCCTGCCGCGGGACAAGGGATGACGGTTCTCCTTTGGTGGCCGCATGTATACACACCCACTGAAGTGCCGCACATGTTGGGTGGTATGGTGGGTGGTCTGGGGGTGAGAGTGGGGCGCCGGGGTCCTGCGACCCTTTAAATGCGGGGGTGTGATTAGATGGTTAAATTTGAACCCACAATAACACGGAGCTTGTCATGAGATCCATTCTTGGACCCACAACGGAGCTTATCATTGCACAATCGCATGTAGGTCGTCCGAGGCTTTAGGGGACTTCATT
>JARGXW010001460.1:0-20330 GCA_029204085.1 Mycena sp. CBHHK59/15 | reverse complement strand
ACGATTGAGGCCTGCACGCTTCCGGTTCTGTCTGCTGAAAAGTGGGCATCTCTGCTATCTTTACATTCATGCAAGATCTGGATGTTATCGATAGCCTCCAAGACAAAAGTTGAGCATTCGGACCGAAATTTTAAATAAGCAGCCTCCCATGTTTGCCCATTCTCGCGCAGATCTTGAGCGTGTCTCCACGGCTTGAACAGGATCAACATCAAGCGCGCATGCTTATGTATGAGATCTGGCATATCGCGCCGTGGTAGAGCAGGGCCTATCGGAACCGGCACTTTCCTGGAGAGAGGCGAGCAGACACACAAGAAATGGGTGGCAGCCTCTATGTGCGGAACCTTCAACCCTACTTTGGGCCTTAATCGACCAGCGTAAGTTAAGATATCGCCGTCAAAATCTTCCAGTGTTTCCTCAAGCGCATCGAGAGGCTCAAGATCTTCATCAATCGAAAGCGGCACATCTTCGGTTGCGACAGTTTGTAAATTTGGTGCCGCATCGGCGTCCTCCTCAAGCAGGTCTCTTTCATCCTCCACACAAATACACAGAGCCTGAGCTGTACCTATATTCTGCTTGTTCAAGTCCACTGTTCACATGCTCCGGGTGCCATGCCTCAATTACGAGGACGGTGTGCCCTCCGCCATCCAAATAATTGTTTTTAGAGCTATACAACATCCCACACACCTTCAAATCACGACACAAGAGATGATCTCCGCAAACATGCAAAATAAATTATAATTACTACCGGCGGTATGGGAAGATTCTGAGGACATCATGCCCTGCGGAATTGTCGTGTGATTCTGCTCATATAGTTTTCAGAAACGTACGCTGAGAATTGAGGTCAGAACAGCTGTTCTGGCTGAAATGATCAAAATCAGCTCAAAAAGGAAAAAAAAATCGGCCGCGCCCTAAGTTCCGCAAAGAGCTGTAAGAGGAGCTAATAAATTATCTGCGTGTCCAGTGCAAGTGCAGCGGGGTGGAGAACCGAAGTTACCAAATGGATCGAAGATGCAAGGGCTGCTGAGCGGGCTGAAGCGGAGTCAGATAGGGAAGAACAGCGTAACGGGGTATCCCCACTTCCCCCCAACTGTGTCCAGCATGGAAACCAATCACACTTCAGGTATTGTGCGGCGGGGCAGAGAAACCCTGCACTCGGAAACCATCGATGCGAGTAATGCGGGAAGAGGAGATCTTGATGGAGGCGCTGGCAGATGTGGCGGGAAGACGACAACCCCGATGATGGTGCAATCGAGACTGACTCGGAGGATGAGTATCGCAAGAATTTAATCACCTTTTTTGGCTGTGCCAGATCGCATGGGAAAATATTCTTAAGGCTTTAAAAGTGCCCTCAAATTTAAGGCCTTACCCTTATTAAGGCCTTAAGGCTTCTCAAAACACGATTTAAGGCCTTAAGGGCGAACACTGGTTTGCACGCAAGCTTGAGCTTGGTCTTGCAACATTTGGAGAGGCTCTCGGCAATGCCAGGGCTTAATCTGCGGTGCGGAAAGGGAAATGTGGTCATGGGTCCAGATCCAAAGCACGTCACCAAGCGTGAGTTGAGTCCGTCATGCATTGAACAATGTCTAAATATATTTCCAGGTGTAGCAAATTCAAAGCGTAGCGCTGAAGGTGTGGTAATCGACCAAACCATTCTCAACCGAATGGTTATCAGCCAGTGGCTGGAGCGTCTCCCTGGGGAGACCAAAGAGTCTGTGTCAATGGCCATTCTTGTTGATCCTGCAGATCATCAGAATGTGCCTCGCGCATACAAGCTCATAAAGGCTTGCATATCACTCGGTTCGGATGGAATTTCTGCTTCTCCAGATATGTCACCCACGGACCACAGTATATGCCGCCAGTGTTGCGAAGGTCAGGTCAGGTACTTGACCTGACCCCTGGGTCAAGTAGTCAGGTCAGGTCAGTCAACTCGGGCTCGGGGGGTCAAGGTGGGTCAAGCCCCAATTAGCTAGTAGCACGTGTTCCATCCATCAATCAAATCTTTTTACGTCCATCTACGCGTCAATGCCGCCGCCGTCCGGTACCAAGAAGAAACCTGGAGTGGAGGACTGGCGTTGGGGGGCTTTCTGGAAAGGCAAATTCTATGGGAACAACAAGACTCACAAAGAAGCTCGATGCCGCGGGGACTCATCATCCAGCGTGACATTGTGGAAAATTTCCCGTCCTCAAAGCAGCGCCGCCGCCGCCACATTCCGTTCGTCCAGCTCCGGGCCGACGTTAAATCGGGCGCCGACAACCTCATTCCAGACAATGAAGATGAGCCCGCTAATGGCAATGTCCTTATGGCAACGTCGCGGAGCTCACCTGTCATCTGAACAAGCTCCCGGACGACGGCGACGCAGGGGAAGACGATCTCCCTGAGCCCGAAATTGCAGAGGTCATCCAGCGGCCAGTGATTCAACTCCACTTTGGCACCGAGGAGCTGTATGAGCTCGACAAGATCTTTACCGAGGCTTCGATCAACGCTGTTTCAATGTGGGGCGGGTCGTTGCTGACCTACCAGGTGGATGGAATGTCGGATTTGAACAACATCATGGCGGACTTCGAGGAGGATGGCCCAGGGAACTGTGGGCCCTATGAAATTATCATAGACGATGATTACTGCTATTTGCGGAACTTAGGGCGCGGATCAATTTTTTTCAAAAAATGATGATTTCAGTATAACACTCATAACTCCCTCAATTCTTAGTCTTTTCTCTTGATTCCAACACCATTTTACTTGTATACAATGCCCCCACCTGCATGTACCCATGGATAAATACTGATTATATAATCCAAACCAAATATGGAAATCAGGATCATTTTGTGTATATCACTTCCTGTACATGCACTAGGTAATTAAAACATTGGATATCTGGGAATATATATATTTTTTTATGATATACAGGCGCCTGGGAGCCCATTTTGTGTATATATGTTGTTGTTATGGTACACCGTTGACCTACATATACTGGGTCATATCCAGCACCATATGGGGCTCTGATATCTAAATTTTGAATATGCCTGCAGCTGGATATATATATTAGTAGACATGTGCGAAGATATCACGATGCCCAGACTCTTTATGTTTGTACAGGAGGTGATATATGCAAAATTTGGTGACTTACCATATATGGTACAAATTATATAATCATCCCACATCCAGGGGTGCATGCAGGCGGGAGCATTGTGTACAAGTACAATGGTGTTGAAATCAAGAGAAAAGACTAAGAATTGAGGGAGTTATGAGTGTTATACTGAAATCATCATTTTTTGAAAAAAATTGATCCGCGCCCTAAGTTCTGCAAATAGCACCTTGCCACGTCACTATATGACTCGTTGCTGCGGAGCGGAGCCGCGTTCGTGTACTCTGCATTTAAGGATTTACTCCGAAATGCTACAGAATTCATTCCCAGTCTGCTGTTGAACAAGAATCTCAATGTCTTTCATTGATTCAACATTGGTTGAAGGCGTCCATTGCACAACCTCGATGTTTGCATGGATTCAGCATTGGTTGAATGACTTGGTCACCCTGGATTCATTCCTGGTCTTTGGTTGGACAACAATCTCGCTGTATTTCATGGATTCACTATTAGTTGAATGGTCTGCAGGAGATGTCGCATCGGTCATCTCGACATCTTCGGGCTGTGCTGGCCAGAAACTCCCGTCATTCCCGGAGTCGGATTCACGGTTGGCCCAGCAGAAAGAAGTCTACCAAAGGTTACATTGTGAGAGTTACTCAATTCACAGAAATTCAACATGTTGGGTGGGGGGAAATCGCTTGGATCGAGTGCAAACGTCGAAATAATCGACCTGCTTGCAGGTAAGAGGGATGATCCGATTCTAGTGGGAGAAACGTTGACCAACCCTTTTTATAGAATCCTAATTGGTGAACATCACCAAGATCGGCGGCTGTATTCAGCGGGCTGTTCTCCCTCCTAAATAAAGTCAGTGAAGGGTTCGTGAGAGGAAAGTGGTGAAAATACAGTTTGGACAGTCCGCATCGGCACGTTACAATTGAAGTGTCAGTTGTGCGGCCGTCGGCTCCCTAGGCTGCTCGCAGGATGGGTGCGTCCCTCGGCTCCCCAGGCTACGTGCAGCATGGATGCGCCATGCTGCTCGCAGGGGCTGCGACAAAGACACCTGGAAATATAGGTTCAGGGCAGCGAGACACGGGGGCGCCGCTCCCAAGTCTAGCACGAGTAAGGTTGGAAATGAACGGTGGAAATGAGCCTGCTTACCTGGAATCTCTACCTCCCATCGGACATAGTCCCATACTGGCGACGCGGGGCCCTTGCAACCTCGCATGCTACGACGAGAGGGACAAACAAGGACTGCGGGCAAGCCCATCTTTCGGGAATCCTGCGGCCACCTTGGTTGTGGGTATGGTTGCAGTCACGACTTCGTGGCAAACTTTTGTCCCGATTTGGAAATGGCTACTACATCTCGAGTTTTTAGTGGGAGATTGAGTCATTGTGTAAATAGCATGCTAGGATATCTGTCTACAGATCCCCCGGAGCAAAAGTTCGAAAAGTGATTTTTTTTTTTGTCCGCTAAGATTTTGCGTTTTCGGTTCGGGCCGGCCATAACCGGTGGCTGTGCTCCGCCATCACTCGCGCTCGTCGTCTTCCTCTAGCTCCACACTATGCCGCGGGTACCCCAGGGCACGTTTCATCAGCACAGGGGTAGCGGGGGGATGTTCGCCACCTCTCAGCCTAACTCCGGCCCCTCTCACACTGAATTAGACGACAACGGTGGGAGAGTGATGCAGAATCTGACACCGGCGAAGAAGACATTGACTGCTTCGAGGCTTGGGACGTGCAGCCGAAGCCGCGGACCTATGATGAGTGCGAAGAAAGACGACGTGAGAAGCGGGAGAAGGCGGCTGCCAAACTCCGTGCCACTGAGATGCGGAGTGCCGAAAATAGGGAAAGCGGAGCATTGAATAAAAATGCAGGTGCGTATATTCACGGTGGAATATGGACAGTAAATCAATTGTCTTGTGTAGGCATGCAAAGGCGGAGTGGAAGGCCAAGGCAGATGCAGTGTTGAAAGGGGTGGTACCGACTCGGACCAAGGGAAAGGGCAAGGCGAAGGCGAAATAGGTACACTGAATTTTGAAATTTCTGCCCGAGATTTGCGCTTTTTTTTCCCACGCTATGATACACCCAGATTTTTTTGAAACGAAAATTTTACCTACTAACTATACCTACTTTTATGCCTAATCCTGAATCTCCAAGGTCCTAGGCCAAATTTGCAGCTTGACATGAAGTCTTGGCTGCAACCATACGGTTCGCCCTTTGGATTTGCTGAAGGACGAATAGAATGAGCATTCTCTGATTCTGTCACAGACGAAGACTCGCGTCCAGGAGTACAATACTCAAGGATTGGGTGGTGCGATAAGCTTCGTCAAATGATGGGACCAAACTGCTCAGAGGTGCGGTTGTGGGCTGCTTATATACAGGCCCCCCCGCCTGTGGGTCCATGCCGTTGCAGTAGTGATGGATGAGAAGCTGACTCTCGGCATGACCGCCATCCAAAATAGGTCTCGCCGCTACTATAGAGCCAAGTCTTGGGTGTGGGTGTGGGAGAACCCCTGCAGCGTTCCCACAGATCTACTTACCTGTATGCGAGCCCGCGGAAGCGGTACACTTACAGGGCCCCCGGATCTCGATTCGAGCCATGCCCTCCGATTTCTGTACAAACCGATTCATCTGTAATGGCCGGCATGTAATTCACACTCCAGGGAAGGCGAGTGGAAAAAGGAAAATGAGGCCATCTTTGGAGAAATAATCAGAAGCAGGACAGTGAGAGAAGAAGCCCGTGGAAGAGGCTGACAGCGAGCGTTGAATGCCGGCGCTCTGTTTCGATCAGCGAGAGGCTGACAGTATGTAAAAGCAGGTCAGTGGCCTGGCAGTGAGCGCTCGATTTCATTTCAATGAGGTCAGTGACGAGAAGTCTATGGTGCCAATCACTTAGTCACCGCTATGGTGCGGGTCACCTAGCTACCGCTACCCCGTGCTTGAAATTTTACGGCTTCAAATTTTATCTAATTTCTTATCCCTCTTCCAAAAGTGCTTCTTTTGAAGGTACAAGAACAACTGGAAGAGGGATTTTTATTTGCATCAAAACTGAGTGAGCAAAAAAAAGTTGGCGGGCGATTTGGCCACATGCGTCTATTATATTCAAAAAAGCTCTGTTTAAGCTGTGAATAGGTGCAAAATGTAGCTACGGGAGTGTACTATTCTACTGGTCGAACTGCCGTGCAACTCGCTCGGGAACACGGCGATGAGATAAGTATGTAGTCGAACTGAATGCCCGAACCACCTCATTCGGTCGCGCTTCCATCAGTAGCCCAAGGATTGAAGAACGGATCAAAGAATTGAGGAACCTTGTCGCCCTCGGTGCCGTCCCAGTGACAATTGTCCGATTCCGAGGAGTCTGGGTCGGAAGAACCTGTGACGGGTGTAATTTTGAGCGCTCCCTTGGAAGTCCGGGCATTGGCAGCCCTGGCCTTCTTATAACCGGGTGCCATTGTGTGGGGACTCTGTTTGGTGGAGTGCGCGCGGTACCAGTGACGCGTCGCTGGTGAAAAAGCTCGCGCGTAACGCGTCGGCTCATGTGATCGCGGATCAAATACCCGTTTGGGTTGAATTCGCTGTGCAGATACAGAGGCCATTGGGAGTAATTGAATTACTGTAGAATACACTCAAAAGTCGCCTCAGAGGTATACCAAATTTGAAAAAAAAAATCTCCGGCCGATTTGGCCACTAATCTCGGCTAGCGGCAGCTAGGTGACCCGCACCATAGGAAAAAATGGCATTTTTACAAACACCTGGTCCTAAATAGAGTAAAACAGGCGGCCAGCGGCAAATTTCATAGAGTAAAACAGCCAAAACTATTTTGGAAAAGCGGACCGGCACAATAGGGAGTGTCCGAGGGCCTCGCTATGTAACCAGTACAGTGCCCGGATCTCCGCTGAGGGTTTTAAATTGAATTCACACGCTGCAAGTATAGCATCGGCGGAGATCCTTTCCGCAAAGAGATTACCCCGAATCTCACGAATTTTCCGAGCTTCTTCACAGAGATTCAGGAGTTCAGGGTCACCTTAAATTTAGAATAGCCCCTTCCACCGCGACGCCCAAGCCCCATATGATCCGAGATTCTACTCCGCCCAACCTGCACACTTTCTTTCACATTTGCATTTGCGGCGACGCCCAGATTACTGTACCAATCAATCCGTATGGGTGAAATGGTCGAGCACTGTTTGTTACACCTGAAACGGGGCTCCCTTATCACCCACTCGAGTGTATTTAGCGTGCCCGATGGGCCAAGTGGCAGGGGACGGAGTTGTTGATCAGAATCACTTGCAATGTTTGTAAGTGGGTGCTTCAATTATAAATACCAGAGGCCGGAGCTCCCATCCATTGTCAGTGAGCAAGGCTAACACGGAGCCCTCCACCAGAGACACGTCCCTAGGACCCCCCGCGACAAGAACCTCGACCAGGACAACTTCCAGTCCATCACCACAAAGCAGATGCCCCACCGCATCGAGCCCTACCTACAACAAGGCACAGGTATGCATACGAGCACTTTTTTGTTGTAAGAGACTAAGCCCTACCCACAGTGTCAGTCCAGCCCCAGCCCGCCCACCCCCACCAGTCTTCCCCTGCCCCGTCCAGCAAGCGCCGCCGCTCGCCATACGACCGTCCCGCGTCCTCGCCCCCCATCGCCACGCTGCCCACCCACTCCGGCTCGCCCTCGCCCTCCGCCTCATCCCTCGACCGCAGCCCCCTGTCCGCCCCGCCCCTCGCCGGTGCTGGCGAGCGCCGCGACGCCCCGTCCCCGTCGCCGCACCACCCGCAATATGACGTGCCCCGCGGCTATGGCGTCGCCAGCTACATGTACGCGCCCCCGCGTCCGCACGCGTACCATGACGCGCAGCACCCGCACTACGCCCCGCCCGTGCCTCTCCCCATCCAGCAACCGGGCTACGTGACCTCCACACTCCCCGAAACCATCCTCAGCGCCCCATGGCGCCCCCCCGTACAGAACGGCGGCCAGCAGCAGCAGGGCGGCGGTATCATCCAGGTCGTGCACACCGACGACGCGGCGACCAAGCTCAGCGACCGCGTCCGCCGCCGCTGCTTCAATTGCTGCACCACCGACACTAGCACATGGCGCCGCTCGAATCTGTCCTCGGGTAAAGTCGTAAGTCCGGTGTCCTGGTTACTCCATGCATATACTCAGTCGCCCTCCAGCTCTGTAACAAGTGTGGTCTCTTCGAGCGCACGCACTCGCGCCCGCGCCCAGAGAAATTCCCGCACAAACGCGGCCCCGGGCCACCTCGCATCCTCGACTCTCCGCTCGCGCTCGCCCCTCGCACCAGAAACACACGCTAGTCTTTTACCTCGTACCTCGTATCTCGTTTGTCTTAGCACGCGCTCGCCCGCTCGCCCGCTCGAATCATACCGTAGTCTTGTTGACTTGGTGTGATTCTCTTCTTAGTGTTCTTGCCTGGCCGGCAAGCTTCCAATGATTAGCTGAAGTGCGAAGTTCGAAAACAGCTCTGCGTTGCCAGCACCTCTGTTTTCTTTCGTCTCTCTACCATTTATTAGGGAGAGAAACATTTCAACAATCATCCAATTCCCAACATTTTTCGACAAATGTGTACAAATTCGCTCGAATGTTCAAAGTTTTGAACAATTGGCAATGGTGGGTTTTCCTGATGCGTAGAAATTCCGGGGCTCACGCATATCAGCCCGTACGGTGGGAAAGGCTTTGGATTCTGTAAAGAGAAGGTTGAAACCTGCCCGCATTGTGTGCAAATATCATTACGAGTCAGATTTTGAGCAACTTTCAAATGGACCCTATACCGCGCCACTGATGTAGGGTCGTCACATAATCAGCGGAGTTTGAATTTGTTCCCACGGTCCGAGTGCAAATTACCATCCAGAGGGCCACGTTCAAGGCCAGGTATACCTTCTGCTTGATTGGATCCAAATTGACCGGGGAAAGCATGCGCTGCTGGATGATATATATCCCCCGAATCTGCGAAGCACTATAGCAATGTGATCCACCAGATGCAGCAGCGAGACGGGTAGGCTCAAGCTGAACTTTTCCGAGAATTAGTAAGTACATGAGCCAAAGACTACGTGATTAAGCTCAAGATAGAAAGCGTGAACGCGGCGGATGCGCTTGAAAGCCGTCCTAGGTATGTATGTGAAATGTATTAGAACCGATACGAATGGGTGTGGAAGGCAGCGCTGTGGGAAGGCATGTTAAGATTATGTGTAAGTTTAACAATTCTAAACATGCCTGAGCAATCCACTTGACCAGTTTCAACAGCGCGCCGCGAGTATTCTGCGTACTCGAGTTCCATCAGTTGCGGAATCAAAGTTGGTGACACGGCCAATCGTAGGGATGCACGAAGTGGATTTATTTGCTCAATATAGCTCTGGGTGACGTTAAGCAAACTGCAGTAACAACGGGATTTCGGAGGCGCACCATATTCATGGCTTGGTGACGATGAAAGGCAATGGCTCTGGAAGTGTTCAAAGTCCACAAGTGAAAGGTGGAGCCAACGGCTAATGCAGCTGCTAGCAGTAAAGGATTCAAGTGGAGACTAACCTCAGCCTGCATTGCCGACTCCCGGAGAGCTTTCATTAGGACGTGTGGGGAAAAATATTTTTTCACTTTTTTCACTTTCGCTCCGGGGGATCTGTAGAGGGCCTTCATCTAGTGCTCTCTACACAATAACTTGATGAATGATTTAAAACTAGAGGCACAGTAGCCATTCCCAAATTGGGACAAAAGTTTGTCACGAAGTCTTGGCTGCAACCATACTCGTCGTCTGTTTCATGAGGGAGCTAAAAACCGTGTGTAAATTGACCGCTCGCTGTCAGCCTGTAGACTTCTGTAGGCGTCACTGACCTCATGAAATGAAATCGAGCGCTCGCTGTCAGGCCACCTGCTTTTACTCTCAGCCTCTCGCTGATCGAAACAGAGCGCCGGCATATTCAGCGCTCGCTGTCAGCCTCTTTCACGGGCTTCTTCTCTCACTGTCCTGCTTCTGATTATGTCTCCAAAAATGGCCTCATTCTTCTTTTTCCACTCGCCTTACCCGGAGTGTATGATTGCAGTCAGAACTTCATGACAAGCTGCAATTTTGACCCGGACACTTCGAGACTCGATATTAGGCAGGACAGTAGGTATAGTTTGTAGGTAAAATTTTCGTTTCAAAAAAAACAGGGGGCTATAGAGCGTGGAAAAAAAAAAAAAAAAAACGCAAAATCTGGAGCAAATTTTTTCGAATTAAGTGTACCTATTGAGCCGCCTGCTCGCCCTTGCCCTTTCCCTTGGCCCGGACCGGTGGGACTACCCCTCGAGATATCGCCTCTGCCTTGGCCTTCCATTCTGCTGTTGACTCAGCCAGTTCTGTTGCATGCACTCCGCGGTGTGAGCGGAATTTCTTGACAGCAAACTCGGCAATCGGTCCGGTCGCGCCCAGTCGATAAACGCTTGCATAGCGATCTGCACGTCGATAAAAGCGGCGGATGGTTGGAAGGGGACAGAGGCAAAGCCCCTCATCGACGAGGTCCTTGGCTTTTTGCCAGGTTCCATTGGAACGCTCCCGGAACCATCGCTTGACCCAAGCCCAGAAATATTCAATAGGATTCATCTCGGGGTGGAACTTGGGCAAGAAATGGCACACCATCCCTGGTTCAGCCTCGATAATCTAGGTTTCAAATAGATAAGTAAATCCTGAGTCACGGAAGAGGTGAAACGCACCAGCTGGAGCTGCAATTTTTGATGAGCGAAATCTGATTGAAGGGAGAGTAAGCGCCGCAAGCAACAATCGACGGGGCGCTCTTCGTCTTCTTCCTCCGTGTCATTGCCAGCATCGCCGTACATTTCACGTTCTTCATCGGCCGAGGGACCCTCGCGATGAGGCTTGCGAGCCTTCGCAAGTTTGCATCCTTTGCAGTCACCAATCAATGTCTTACCATTGGTGTCCTTCGTATAGCCCCGCTCGGCAAGAATAATTCGGAAGACCCTCGAATTTCTTGATGATGGCAGTCCAACTAATGATGCCGGTTCGCCATCATTAGTGGGATAAAGCAGGTAAGGCCGACGAGCGGCAAGGCCCGGTAACACTTTGGTTGGTTTAAAGATGGTAAATAAAGCTGTAATGCCAGTGAGCGGCGCTGCGGCATGGTCGGCGTAGTACAATCAATCATGGCTGCACTCTTGAGAACTGCTTTCGGGGCTCAAATGCAGTGGGTGGTGCCAACAGGCGACACGACCCGCCATCAGGAATCACACTTCCTGAGCCATAATGCTTTTGAATCAACAACTTCGACCCAATAATATTATGAGATTTTATGGCGGCAGCCCGAAGCTCGCTCGCTCGACGCCAGTGGGTTTTTTTATGACTTTCCATACATATTTCCGCAGATATTACAACAACCTAGGCTAGAGGGAAGATTGAGATCAAGGATAGGAAGGTTCACTTGTGTTGGCCACCCAGCACCTGAGGACAGTATAAATGCTACAAAGTCCAGTAAATCCCTGAACCGAAAGTGCACAGGTTGCCCAGAAACTTTGTGAACTCCGTGAACTCGGTGAACTCTCCGTGAACTGGACTTTGTTTGGTCAAGCGTGCTGGAGAGACCGCATTTCCTTATCTCTGGAGGGATTTTCCAGGTAGCGGGAGGCTGTTTTATTCCTAGTACTAAGATAATACATGTATTACGATGATGTAGCGAAGAAAGAATACGATAAAATCTCGACTACCAAGCGCGCTACTCGGCGGACACCTGTGAGGCGGAGCCGGCGTACGCGGACGGCGTGTGCTTCCCCGCATCGGCACTGTCCGCGGGGGGCTTTGAGTAGGAGTGTGCGTGCCGTACACGCTGCGCGGCCGATGCAGCCAGGAGTCCCAGAATGTGCACGTCACCGACTGTGAGGCGTTTCTTGCTGGTGCGCTTCATGGCGGACATGCTGGGCATGCTGGACGCGGGAGAAGGCTTTGGGGTTGTGCTGAATGGCGGCGCGTCAGCGCAAGCCAGTGGTAATGGTGGATTGATAACACACCACTTTGTACTCGAGGCCCACGTGGTACCAGACCTTTGAAACCCGGCAAATTAGCCTAGATGGTATCCATTCTCCACATGGATGATCTTCGTCTGGTCCGGGGCACCGAATATATTGATAATTTGGCGGGGGGGCGCGGCCGCATGGAGGCGCGCGCTGTAGGCTAGTTTATGGCATACTTAGCATCGGGAGGAATTCTAGGGATAGTATTCTCAGTATACACAAGGTTTTGAGCTATGCTGCTACCCGATACCCATATACCCCTTATCTCCCTATCTGTCTCTAACTCGTTCGACCTCCATCACTCTCCCTAATTAGTCGTCCTCGCGATGCGATTGCCACCCTCATTTGGACTTTAATTCGATCACTTAGTTACTATATAAAGCCTTGTTTGTACGTAGCTAGTTCTTCGGTCAAACTACAACTTATCCCACTGAACTTGTCTGACCAACAAATCGAACAACCCGTGTGCCGAGACTAGCAAGCGACCGCATCACTTGCTCCTCGTCACATCTTTTTTCAGTGTCCTATACTCGTCGCCGCTTATCTGGTTTCCCCTTGGTCTGATCCACCACGCCTACCACCTTGTCAGCGACCCCCCCCCCCCCCCCCCCCGAACCAAGGACCGAAGATCTATCACCATGGATCACAACGTCTACCATACCCGCGCCCGGACTCGCTCTGGTGCGCTCCCAGCTCCGCCGCCCCTATTCAACAACCCCGAGGTTACGCACTTGGGGTCTGTCAGCACTGGGGACTACGGCGCACCTGCTATCGCTTCGGCGATGAAACCGCGCTCCGCTTCGGCGGCCGGTTATTCCAGCGCCTCTGGCGTTGAAGACTCCTCGGAGTACCCCTTGCTCCCGACCAAGGGTGACCTGAGCGCGACTGGTCTCGTACCGGCGTTCTTCGACGATGACGACGGTGGAGATTGGACCCCCGTCACTCGTAAGACATCGCGTTCTCATCGTGAGCGTAGCACTTCCAGTAGGGGAAACTATACCAGTAATAATTCTCCTGCGAACGCTTCCGAGACAGAATCGACCATTGAGTTGGCCACGAGCCACTTGAGCTACGACGAGCTCACCAGTCTTGCCCGTCGACATGAGGCCTTTGCGGCGCAGCTGCAGCTGCGCGCACAAGGGGCGCTCCGAGACAGCGCCGATCACGGAGTGATCTCAGGGCTGAAGGTGCCACAGTTGCTCCAAGCCCCACTCAGGCCCGGAGCCTGACTCCTGAGAGCGCCGTCGGGCTCGAAGCCCCCCAGCCGCAATCCTCAAAGTTGTATTGCGCTACGATGGAGGAAGTGGAAGATGAGGGTGATCTCATCTCCTTTGAGCCCCGAGCGGGGCCTTCCCGTGACAAGGGAAAGGGCCCCGATCCTCGAAACTGGGGAGGCGTCAGCTCCTTCGGTCAGTTTACCGAGGCAGACATGAAGGAGCAGTTGGATATGCTCCAGAATTTCGCAGAAATTAATCGTGTCCTGAAGGAGGAGGTGGAAACCACCCCTCCTAACTTCTTCTCGATCGGGCGTGAAACGCGATCGCCGGCGTTGAAGACGCGCAAAAAGCGCTCTACGAGCCCTAAGAAGAGCAAGAGCAAGCCAGTGCAGGGGGAGAATCTTCCTCTGACTGAACCGCTGGCTAAACCATCAGAGAGTGTTCACTTTCCCACGGTTGAGTCTGGGAAGTCAGGCGACTTCCCGGTTGCCCGAGACCGTGAGCCGAGCATCGGCCACGATTCGAAGTCCGGGCTCACCATCGAACAGATGTATGCTCGTCTGAATGAGAAAATCAGCGAGTTAGATGAGCGGCAGCGTGCCAGTGCGAGACCGGCCACGAAAAGCCAGTTCCCCGGGTTGCTGCAGCCGCGGCGCTCGGCTTGAACGCACGCGAAACATCAGCTACGCTGGGTACTACACCAGGCAGGCTGGCCGCTGAAGGCTTTTTCGAGCGGGCACTCCGGGGTACCCCAGCAGATCCTCCTAAACGAGTGGCGCCACCTTCCGGGCCGTCCAATGGTCCCAGCTCTAGCTCCTCGGACCAGGGCGACTCAGGGATTTCGCGGCGCACGTCCAGCCCGCGCTTGTCTTCAAAGCGCCAGCGTGGTCGAACTCGCAAGCAGAAGATGCTGTTAAAGCCTATACCACCGTCCCGCTACAATGGCGAACCCAACGCGAATGCGATACAACGCTTCGCTAGGGAGTCCAGGACTTACGTCAAAATGGGTCGCGTGCCTGAGGAGGACCAAGTCTACTTTGTCTCTTACTATCTGGATGGCAAAGCGTTGGACTTCTACAATCAGGTCGTCATTCCAGGTGAAGTAAGCTGGGATTTGAAGCGTTTCTTCATTGAATTATTTGAATTCTGTTTCCCAGTTGACTTCCGCAATAACCAGCGAAAGCGGCTTCATCGGTGCTACCAGGGAACGAACAGCGTCACTGCACACGTAGCAGAATGGTCTGAAATATATAACACGATCGGGTTAGATGACAACCAGGAGAAGGTCGTCAAGCTGTTTAACAGCTTCGCTTACCCTATCCAGACTGAGATCTACCGCAAGGGCCTCGACCCAGAAAGCTCGAGCTGGGAGGAGATAGTGAGATCGGCTGAGCAAGCCGAGATTTTGCTCAAGCTTGACGCCAGGAATCGCGAATCTGGAGCAGGATCGTCGAAACGACCAGCCCCACAGACTCCGAAGGAGAACGGGACCTCTAATTCCCAGGCGTCGCGCGGGGTTTCCGTGGCCGGGGCGTGGCCGCAGAGGGCGTTCGAACTCCTCGCGTCTGCGTGAAGAGGTCATGCGCGCTTCTTCCGCTAGCGTTCCTGCCAAAGGCGAACGCAAGCATGAGTCTATGACTCCTCAACGGAAGAATGAAATGCTCGCGAAAGGGCTTTGTTTTAATTGCTCTGAACCCGGGCATTTGTCTCGAAACTGCCCCCAGAACCAGACGGTGAAGTCAAACAAGAAGGGAAAACCCCCAGGATTCGCAACTCATGCGATCCACATGCGCACCGACTCAGAGCGCGACGCATTGTACGAGAGTACCGAAGTACTCGAGACTATCCACGTCGGCGCTATCCACGAAGAAATTTCTGGAGTCGTGGAGGGCGGGGAACCCATTCAAATACTCGATTTTGAACTAGTTTCGGAACCAGACTCGAGCAACATCTCCGAAATTTTGGTGGAACTTCCAGTTTCAAACCCGCCACTACTCATCGGGCACCCTTACGCGTTCCAGATGGAATTAATTTTGCAATTGGCTCAGCCGTACCCAGGTGACTCACGGACTTGCGAGGACAACTTTGCTGAGAAACGATTCTTGATTTACCTTACCTCGGACACGAACTATGTTATCATGGATTCGGAGAGGAATTTAGACCTCACAATCAAGTCCGATTGTCTGCGTAACCCGGTGTTCATGCCGGCTCTCTGGTATGCCCAGAAGCGCGCCGCTGAACTCGAACTAGACACTGATGAGCTCCTGGCAAAGGAGCGATATCTCACCGTAATTGGTGATGCCCAAGCCGACGCGGTTAAGACCTTGCTTGAGCACCGCGAGTTCAGAGCCCAGGATATTACAAATGGAGGCGCTTACGAGAAATTCCTAGTGCAACCTGAAGGCGATATCTTGCGCATTGTGGACCTAGAAAACATCAGGAGCTATCAGTTGCCGCGGGGGTTGTTAGAAACCCTGATGTTCGATCTCGGGTTCTGGTATGATCAGGCTGTGGCAGGACATTCTGAGCTCGACTCAGACTCGGGCTTCTCGAACCCCTGGGACTCTAGCGAGAGCTGGTCGTCCTGGGACTCAGATGAGCTTGGGAGCGACGGCTCAATGCCTTCGTTACAGCCTGTCGACCGATCAGAGTCGACTTGGGTGCAGGCGCCTTCATACCCGCAGAGCCCTGCGGGGCAGAATACTTCTTCCCCCCCAAGCCCGTAAGTGCATTACGTGCCCTGCAACGGCTTGCACTGGCTTGGAACAACTTATAAGCCACTCTGCCAGCGGCTTATAATGCATCGTAATCCCCTATAAGCCGATAAGCCTGCTCAATCCGTTGTAACCCAAACAGTGTTTTTCCGACAGTGGTGCCTACACGGCGGACGAAAACACACATGATCCGGTCAAATTGATCAAGGCCTCCATCGACCGACTCAAAGTGGATCCTGTTCTCGAAACCATCCCCATTGTTGCCATCCCCTTCTCCGACCGATTTCCAAACCAGGCGACAGCATACGTTGGGTTGCACCTGTCCCTCAACTCCCCCGATCCCGACGATGAGCCGCGCTGCGACCTTCTTGACTTGTGGAAGAAGGCGCTCCAGGATGCCAATCAGACGTGGGAAGTAGCATGGGCGCCCGCCACGGAGGGCACGGACAAGCAAATGTGGACCCGCTACCCGACGCTGGTACTTGACCTTGCGAGGAAGTTGGACCGCGAACCGACGAAAGACGAGATCGTTAAGTGCCTACAGGACATCCTCAAGGCTAACAAAATTGCAGGAGAGCGCGTGTTTGCGCTGGGAACCAACGGAGCGGCCGCCATCCTCATACACCCCCACCAAGCCGACACCATCCTGCGCCGGCGGTCCATCAACTCGCACAGTATTCTCCCGGACAAACTGCAAGTCGATCGCGTCAGACAAATTGAGATTGAACAACCCTTCGAGCTCGTTGTTGCGGGTCTCAGCGCGTACGAACAACTCGACCAGCTTATCCTAGGATATCTCGTGGAGTTCGTGGACGAAGGAGGTGATCTGTTGGCAGGATGGAGGAGCCCGGAAGGACACCGAGACTTGCTTGTGTTCCATATGGCTACGTGGTCAGCGGCGAAACGTGTGCTGAACGACCATAAAAATTTTCAGGAGACATTTGCAAGTGTTCAGCATGAACGATGGCGTCGTCCCTTGGAAGGTCACCAGCACTGTGTCGGAGGAGGCGGGAAAGATCGGGACGCAAATCGACAGACTGACGCGCCGTTTTGACAAGGTCGAGCGCGACGTGGGAGTTCGACTCGACGCAACACACGCCATCGTCACCGACGTCCAAAAATCAACGGGCTACCTTACCGAGCAGGTCGCTAACCTCGCCACCACCCAGCAGCACACAAATCTCGCCCTTGTTTCGATGCAGCGGGAAGTCACCCTGACAAGGCTCCGGGCACCTCTCGACGCCGCGGAGAGCTCGTTGAGGCTGCTCGTTATGCTGGGAGGGACGGAGGAGGAGAAAAACGAGGCCAAAAAGAACAGCGAGATCCTCAAGGCGGAAAAGGCGAGTATTGACGCCCAGATTAACGCGTTACAGGGCTCGATTCTTGCGTTACCACCCCCACCACCGCGAGTACCCGCCCCAATCCCCCGTACGCCACCCGGTCTCCCCATCACCCCCACCAACTCGCAGCCAACGCAACGAGCCGCATTGTCACGGTCCCTCTCACCATCCTCGCCCGCGGATCCTGTAAACTCGTCACCCCGAACGCCGACTCAGCACGACACTGACAGTGCGCAAGGTCCGAAACGCCGTCGGATCTCCAACGAGGCGGATGGTGACATCACAGAGGAGAAGGAAGTTAACGAGATTGCGCAGATTGAACAGGACGCACCAATGGATGATGCGCCGGCTATGGTACGTCGCTATCGACTCCCTCATCCATCATGTCTCATGGCGGCTCGTGTTGACACTCCAGTCAATGTCATGATGCCAAAGTTGGTGCATCGGTTCACCCGAGGTCCTGACGGGACGAGGGGTTTCCATGCGAGGAGAAAGCTGAATGTTAACGGGCTCTAGAGGGGCCGCGCAGGCTGAATTTCAACCTAAACTTCAACCTGTATTAGGATAAATGGCATGCTCTTTTAGGTTGATTTTCACTGACCTTAGGCTGAAAAGTAGACAACAGTAGGTTACTACGTTTAGGTTGATTGGTATTCTATTTACCGTCTGTTTCAACCTATGTTCTTATGAGCCATTCCGGTGAATACCATCCTAAGGTAGGATACTCTCAGCAACCTATTGCTATCCTACAGAGAGTTGATTCTAACGAGTGCTCATAGGTTACTTATCAGCTTTTGTCTGGATGGATTTCCGCGTCAGATAGGTTGTATTTTCTTGCTAAATATGGATCGAAATTCGGCTATGAGGGGCCTCATATATGCATATTACCGCAGAAAAGCGAACACATAGATAATGCAAAGGGAGGATAAGTGCACTAAGGAAGAGCAGCCGCGAGGAATGAGCCTTGAGGCAGCCTTATGTGTCGGCGTCAGTGAGTTGATCCGATCCATACATAAGCGATGGACCCACCTTAACCAGTAATGCTGTAATCGTCGTCGTCCCCACCACCTCCGGCGCTCGCCATCTCTGCATCGTCCACGCCCTCATCCTCGTCGTCATCCGCCACCGCTCTGGCCTTCCCTTTGGACTTCTTGCTGTTAGACTTCTCGCCGGATCGAGAGGCTGCCTGCTTGGATGCGACCTTCTTTGTAGCTTTCTTGGCGGCAGTCTTGACCTTGGTTAGCTTGTTCTTCCTGCCCCGAGGTGCAGACGGGTCCCTCTGAGCAGCGTTAGCCTTCAAGTATGCGTACTTCTTGGGCACCTCGAGCCAATTCTGTTGGTACGCTCGGTTACGCTTGTTCTTGATGAATTGTTTGACGATCTCCTCGGTTGCCCAGTCGTTGTAAAAACGGGCCAGGTACGGATGCCTATCGCGCGCCTGGATGTGACGATCATTGACATGTCCCGATTCTGCACGATCACTTACCACCACAAAAAGCTGGGCCTTAACTGACGCGGGCGTCGTTGCCCATGGATCCTCGTAATTGACACCTGCCCTGATTGCGAGGTCACGGAGGTTGCGCTTGATGCAAGCGGTAAGATTGGGTCAACAGACAATCGTAACGCTAACCTGGATGGACTTGTAGGCATGCTCGTCGGTCGCATTAGAACCAAGGCCCATTGCATCCTGGATGCTGAATTCTTTCCCAGCAGAACCGGCAGGCCTCGCGATCATCCCAACGGGTACCGGCTTGTCACCGGCGACAGGATTGGCAAGGGCCTGGGCAAGGCGCTTCTTGAGCTGTGCGTTCTCGGCCCTCTCCTTCTCCAATGCTTCTGGAATGCAGAAGTTATGTATAGATGTCATGAGGTACCTCTAGAGACACCACGCACCCGCTGTCATGTTCTGCTGACTTCCCTGATCAGTTCCGGCACCCTCGACACGATCTTCCACTCCTTCATTGGTCTCAGCATTCATACGCGACTTAAAAGCTTCAAGCTCGCGCTTTAGCTTCGCATTGGCTGCTTCCTGCTCTTCACAATCTCACTTTTACTCGGGCGCTCTCGGAACCAGCTATTGAACAGCTCAACATCTGCATACCCTGTGCCCTGGTTATAAAATGTGACAGTCAGTGACCTGACGCGTCAGAAATTTTGATTTCCTCCCACCACTATGGCTCATCATCAGACCCTGGGCTCAGCGGCATCCCGCTCTCGCAAGGCATCGAATCGCCTTCTCGACGGCACCAATGGAGAGAAACCTGACACGACCCATCTCGTTCTCATCCAAGAAACGCGGCGCGCGACTTTCTCGCCATCCCGGGAACAAGTGTCTCCGTGGAACGACTCTTCTCACGATCCCGGCACTTGTGCCATGAAGCTCGCGGATCATTGAAAGCGCACGCCATCAAGGAGGCTATGTTGACGAAGATGTGGATCAAGGCTGGATTTCTCAAGCGCGCGACTTTGGACTGCGGTAGAGGCTAGTGGCAATGTGGCATGGCATTTGTAGCGTAAAACCCGTACTTTGATATTCCCAAAAAAATACCGTGTATAAACGGTTTTAAACGTTTGTAAACGTTTACATATGGCGATTTATAATACTTTCGCAGCATATAAAATCTGAAATCTATCTTCTTATGGTCAGTGAATATTTCTGTACTTTTCTGGGCTTTCGTTCCGTCGTAATGGTGCCACGGATTATTTTATTCATTTTACGGGTTCTCAATGCTCTGAGGATCCAAATAGTCACTGTGGAGTTGTTTGATGTGTATTACATCCAAATGAATAGGTTCCAACAGCTTAGTCTCATCTCAGCACTTATTAGCATGCCATTTCACCCAATTCATTGGTCAAAATAAGCATAGTCTGCGAGCGGGCGGCGCAACGGCTGGCAATCACTATTCAACAACAAAATCTCCTTGGCTTTTTGCCAGGTTCCATTGGAACGCTCCCAGGGAGGG